>JACJUY010014697.1:0-10091 GCA_014220935.1 Platorchestia sp. MABIK | reverse complement strand
GCATCGGGCCTAATAGCGCTTGGCCTCCACGTCAAGCAGCTAAGAATGTTGCAGACATTCCAGGGGAGACAAGAGGCAGAAACATCATTGGTGCAAGAAGATTGATCCAGCCCTTCTCAAAGCGCCCTAGATTCCCTGGAAGAAGTCAGGAAAGGAGCATTCACTATGTCCCATGGATTTCAACCCCAAATATCCAGGGATCCAAGTCAATATTCCCGACAAATTCGATGAAGTGGATGCTCTCAAGCTGTTTATGCCGGATGATATTTGGGAGACCATTGCAACAAAGATAACAAGGTACTACAAGCAGCGGTGCCTGGCCAAGGGCTTTCCGGCAACCAAAAATGACGTGGAACCCGGAGAGGCTCGCGCATTTATTGGAATAATGTTGCTACTCGGCCTGAACCCCCCGCACAGCATCAGAACACCATGGAAGCAGCATCAGAACACCAGGCCAGAAGATCACACCGCAAATGCCAGATGACTGGATGCAGCCTGAAGACGGTATTTTACTGCCAGGAATGTAACCTGAGCCTCTGCACGAGACCTGGCAGGATGTGCGTCTCAGATTATCACCAGAACTTGCAGCTGCTCATAGTACCTGCCAAAGAAGACCCGGCTTGCCGCAAAACTGCTCCTACAGTCCCTCAGGAATCGGACACATCTTCATCGACATCAGAGGATGCTACTGAGTCGGCACCTTGCCGCTTTCTTCCAAGGAGGGCAGCAAAAAGGAAAGAGCCTGAACCTGCAGCTGACTCCCAATCTCGCTCAAGGAAATGTGCCAGGTTGTCGAGGGGCCAGCAGTAGCAATACTACATGCAGGGGAGGGGCTGGGGGGGGGGGGATAAGTTACGTCATCATCATCATTTATCATCATTATTATCTTGTTTTTCATCTGGCAGTGAGTGGCAAGTCACCATCATCATCATCACCATCCATCATTTGGTGGGTACCTGAACTTTTGTTGTGTTCGTGCCTTTCTTGTTTATGAAATTTATGTTTTTGATCATAACTCCTGATCTATTTGTTATAGATAAAAAATAAAGGTATCATTGCATTCAGCATGTTTAAATCTATGAGAATACATCATAATAATATGCAATACTACAATAAGAATGAAATAAAAAGTTATTTTCAACAATTTGTGATTATTTTTTTTCAAAAATGATGGTCCAGAATCCGCAGATTGCCTCCTGGGCAAAAAACAATACCACCATTGCATTCATGAGAAAAATATCAATTCATATAAAACTCTTTCCAAGCAATAAAACTGCTTGATAATAGCCTATGCAGAAAATAAACTAAAAAACTGTAAAAACTGATTATTTTTATAAAAATGATTATAAGTCCGGAACTATTGAACCTAGAAAAAATTTCACACACCACAAAATTCAGTAGGTCAAAGTCCATGACAATGCATCATAAAAAAACATGAAAGTGCAATAGAAAAAAAATGGCCAGTGATTTTCCGATTTCTGTTTTTTTGTATTTTACTAAAATATAAACTCAAATTCCGTAGATTTTTGTTGGGCAAGCAGCTGTTTTTTTCACTGAGAAAAGAGCAACCCTTCCCCTTTACAATGAACTCACAACGAAACTGCTAACTTGAATAATGAATGTACAATAAGAAGTCAAATATACCCATTTTTTCATTTTTACTGTTAGGGCAGCCGTGTGGAGACGGGTTAGGTAGGGTGGCCAGATACAGCGCAAACAAGTATGAATGTGTAAGAGGAATGTGGAAGTATGTTGTTATACCTAGTATAATGTAAGGTATGAGTGCTCTAGCCTTGAACGGAAGGGACCTTGAAAAGCTTGATGTGATACAAAATAAGGTAGGGCGTCTAGCATTGGGTGTTCCAAAATGGACAGCTACAGAAGCTATTAGACATGACCTAGGATGGAGCCTATTTTTTAGAAAGAATGATGAAAGCTGTGTTGAATTATAAGGGAAGAATTGAAAGAATGCAGAATAGCAGATGGGGAAAGTAAATTTTTGAATAAAATCTGTGTGTACGCTATTGGGAGAAAATATGTTGGGACATACTAGGAATCTAAGTATGCAAAAGAATATATGTGTTAGAATTGAGAGACCTGTGGATGACTGGCTCCCCTCAGGGGGATACAACTATTGTATCTACGGGAATTGGCGCTCCCAGGGGGACTATGTGAGGGCCCGAGCTAAAGGTTAGGTAGGCTTTCCTTTTGTTGCAGTAGAATAGGATTTTGTTTTGCTATGGACCACCCTTTTTTCGGTTCACTGCTGTCCTGTTTTTCAACACCTACTACTTCCTTCTTCAACTTTGATCTTGTTTCATAATCTTCTTTCCCAACTTACTGTTTCTATGCCCTTTCTCCGTAGATTCCGCGTTTCCTTAACTCCATACTAAATGGTGCCTTCCTCCTTCCTCTCTTTGGATCGCATTTGTTGCTGCAGGTAGGGAGGCTAGACTAACGACTAAACGATGACTGGCTTTTAATGATTGTTGGAGGTGAAGGACCAGAGTGGGACTGCAAGAGGTGGAAAAAAGCGATTGAGAGGCAAACAAAAGAGTATGGATTGAATAAATGGATGCTTATCATGACGTAAAAGCCCACTTAAATCTGGTATATGCGAAAGGAAGTGCCTAAGTGCCTGAAGGAAGTGCTCGCCGTAGCCGTGTGTGTATAGGACCTGACTCCGTGCGGGGAGACCCGGGTTCGAGTCTCGGCGCTGGTAACGATTTTCTCTGTTGGGTATAGGAGAAAAATTCTAAGCACAATACCCCTCTCTACTCATGTGTCTGAAATGGGTACCGGTCTTTGACCGGGGGAAAGCGTCATGACGTCCTGGTGTTAGTTCTAAGGCATTTGAAAAACCAATGTAAAAGGTGATATGTATCATGCTTCAATTGGAAATAAAGCATCCGTAGATGCCGATGTTGTTATTATTATTATTAAGTGTGAGATATTCTATGATGGTTGTTTTGGAAGCCAACTCTGGTTTGCTGTGAGGTGTGAGGCATTGAGCGTGAATAGACGTACATGGAGGTGGAATGAGAATAATGATAGATTATGTTGGCAGTGGGAAAGGGCAGTGGAGGAAACAATTAAATATTTTATGCTGGAATGTAGTATGTATGAGCAAGAGAGAGAGAGTTTCATGAATGTGGTGTTTGAGCAGTATGGAGAGAATGAGTGGTATACCAGACTTGCTGAAGATGATTGTGGATGTGCTGTCTTGCTATATTGGGTCAGGAGTGCAATTTGAGTATCATTGATGCTCTGAAAATTTTTCTTGAACATTCTTGAAGTAAGAGACAGTGACTGAAATGAGTTAGTCATGTAGAGTAGGTTGTAGTGACCCACCATGCCTGAAGGTGGTTTCTGATATGCTGGTTATTCCAGTGATGCCTTCCAATGGTAGCTTGTGACAAAGATTAGTGGATTCTGCGTAATTAAGTGGACAAGTCTGGTACATACGCACTGAATTCTTTGTATGAATATTGTGAGTATTGTGGAGGGAATTGTAGGCCGTTACAAATGCCCCGACACTGTTGGCCAAGCTCAAGGCACTTAGTTCATAAAAATGATTTTGGTCTGTAGGAAGCACTCAATTGATGCACCATATGCAAACCAGTGAAAATATTGATAGGAGTTTAAATTTTAATAAGATTATTTCAATTCCAGTTAGCAAATATGTTGAATATTGAAAATAGAAACAAAAATTTATTGTTATTGCATTGACATTATTCTTGCAGTGTTTTGATGATGTACAGACTGGTTCTATTTTATAGATTTTGAACGTAATGTAATGCATGTGGTGTGTTAGTGTACATAAAGAGATATTGACTAATAAAGGTTAAACTGTTTAATAAGTAGGCTTAACCCGTCACCACGTCCTGGACTCTTAAAAGGTCGGTGAAGCTAGTACATGTTGCACATCAGCAAACCTAGGGTTGGCATATTTGGTTTAAAGCGTCTCATTGAGCGCTATTCATTGGTGGAAGGTAAAATAAGGTGGGGGGGACAGGGGAGGAGAGGTAACAAGTTCAAAGCTGTATTAACTCTTCCGCTCAGTCTGGCCTCTGAAGGGAACGAGTGAGGAGTATGGCAACCAGCGCTGCGTGACCCAGCTGTGTAGCTGAGGCATGCCGGCACACACTCTGCCTCTTAGAAGGTCGCCATCTCGCCCCCCACCCCCAAAATGTTGTCTAAAATCCACAGATTTACTTCTAGGCAAAAAATAAAATCACCATTGTATTCAGGAAAAAGCTCAATGCCTGTTATACTGTTTTTAAGAAATGAAAGTGCTTTATAATGGCCTATACACAAAATGAACTAAAAAAAGCTGTAAAAACCGATTATTTTACATAAAATCCTCATAACTCTGGAACTATTAGACCTAGAAAAAAATTTCACATACCACAAGATTCAGCAGGTCAAAATCTATGAAAATTCATCATGAAAAAACATGAAAGTGCAATAGATAAATAATGGATAGGGATTTTCTGATTTCTGGATTTTACCAAAATAAAACCTCAAATTCCGTAGATTTTTGTTGGGCTAGCAGCATTTTTTTTTCCCTGACAGAAAGAGCAACTCTTCCACTTTACAATGAACCCTCAACAAAACTTCTAACTTGGGTAATGAATGTACAGTAAGTTGGAAAGTTTACCCATTTTTCTCAAACCTACCAATAGGTCGGCCGTGTGGAGACGGGTTAATGTTTGCTAAACTAGAAGGAATGAATTAATATTAATCGATGGGCCTAAACATTTACATTAAAGTAATTAATGTGCTACTAAGTTTTATCTCAATGCTAAGATCATTTAATATGCTACTGCAAATGCAGTAGGATGCTTTTTTGAATAATAAGCACTAGTTAATTGATTTTATAAGGTTTCAGAAATATCTGCAAGTAAATTATTAAAATTTTTTGAAGTTGGAGTATCAGTTGAGCACGCCAAGTGTATCACATCATGTCAACTGAGCGCATGAGGGTCATCTTCAGCCACCTGCACGCAAAGCCTGGGTTGCGGCAAGGGAGTCCTGGCGCTGGTCAGGTGGGTCTTGGAGCCAAGAGAAGCACAGTTTATGTGATAATGTATTTCATAAGTTTATTTTAGTTTTAAGCCTGAATATCAAATTTTTTAATGGTTTATTGCTAATGATCTGAAAGTGAAACTGTCCATATCTCAGATGTAAAATTATCCTAGTTAGGGCATTTCTAGTATTTATTTCAAAAAGCAACATAAATTTATAGTTTTGAATTATAGAAACATCGAAACAAAATTTCAAGTCAGAGCAGGTTCTCTGCCATGTCTCTATTAGGGGTACAATGGTTTAGATGCTACCACCAATAGCTTTTAAACGTATTTAATAAGCACTTATCAGTGTAGGTGATCTGCTATCCCATTTTCTGAGTCAAAATTGAGAACTGATAGAAGCTCCATTGTATAGTTATCAAAGTCCACTCCTACCTAACTAAAATGTTCTCTTTCTATTTGATGTATAGGTGGTTGCTGAATTTTAAAACTGGAACAAAATTATTAATAGTAGGCTCTAGCACTATTAGCAGATTTTACTGGTGAATTTTTGTAATAAATTGGGAAAAAACTTGAGCTCATGTCCTAAAAAAAAGTTTCAACTATGAACAGATTTTATTCTAAAATAAAATCTCAATTTTCAGTTGTTTCATTGAAAATTTGAGTTTTTTAAGTTCTTATTGAATCCTACTTTGGAGGGTTCATTTTGGAAATGAATCAAATGGTATTTGGGCATGTTTGACTTGGCTTAACATGAAGTTATTGTGTTGAATGCAAAATTAGTAGAAACATGCTTGATATTTTTAAGAAACCTGTTTGTTTCGTCAATTTTTCAATGTAAGGTTTTTTTTGCACCACTTTATTCTTGAACAAGGTAATGAAAATTACGGATAAAATTTGCTAACAGCTGTACATTGCCTATTTTTATACTAAAAATAATTGCCAATTTATTTGTTTGAATTATCACTGATAAGATAATTACTCGTCACTTTTCTTCCTAGTTGCGGTGGTTGAGGTTGTGTGTAAAATCAACGCATAGTCTTGTATTACCCTCTTCTTTGTTTGTAGCTCTGAAATCTTGCGCAACACATTGACTGTGTTGTGGTTTACACATGTACCACTCTATTTATTACTGATAGACTTGTTGGTACAGATATGTACCTCCGTGAATATTTCACATACTTAAGGAAAACATCGAGTGAGAATATTGAAATTGATTATTTTGCAATTACAGCCATAGGTAGTTATTGGAAAAGGATAAAATGGTGGAAATAGGATGTTAGTAGGAATGATTTACTCAAAATTATGAAAAATAAAAAACAAAAAGTAGCTCTTCCATGGCATTTAAAAAAAGAAGACATTTGGGCATAGGTCTATAAAAAGCATAGTTTCAGTCATGAAAATAATTTGTATAACATACGTCCTTCATATTTAGAGCTTTCTTATCTTTTTATTTACTGAAATCCACGTTATTTAGCAAGACAGCTGATGCACAGATGAGGGTTGCCCTGACATTGAGCACAATAGCTTGAGACTCTTCAAGCTTTGTTGTGGCGAACAATTTTTGCAATTTCGTTCTCGGAAATTTTATCGTAACAACCACGGCCCCTTTTTATTGCAGTATTCTCTTTGTCTTCAGAAAGTACATGATTGATAGAAACATAACACAAGTACATGATGTTTGTAAAAAATTACATCATTACTTTGCATTTTATAATTCTATATTGTTGCACACTATTATGATTTGAGCTTTTTAGACAATGTTGGTTATAAATGTCGGTTGGTAACAATATAACAGTATCGTTATCAATATAAGTTACATCACAAGTGAATTTTATTTCTGAGGTACAATATTTGCTCTAATTGGACATTATTGTTCAGTGAAACCCACAAATAACCATAGCTATGCGCAATAACACTTGAAAAATGAGGACCTTAGTGACCTGATCGATACCACAATGTCGTACAGAAAACGAGGATATCGTCATACACAAAGTGGTACTGAAATAGACCACGGTAACGTGGCACATATTTGGCCGCTATGTATGTCAGCAAAGACATAGATAGGATATGACAAAATGTACCACATTTGTTCCGAGGTTTTTATCACTCGCAAATAATTAATAGACATACACGGAGCTACTCACCTTCTCACGCACCCATGGCACGAGTGACACACGCAATGGAAGAAATGTGGCAATGTCTGCCAAAAAAAACCCTGCTGTTTTGCATACATAGTCAACGTGTTTAGCTTACCGAGTCATTCCGCTTTCAGTTTTGCCAAGACTACACAGTCTTGGTTATTAAAGCACACTCTAGGTTCATGAGTCTTTTCATTGTTTCAACTTGACTCAAAAAACAAAACAACTCTGGAAATTTTACAAAGTTGAAAAAAAAATTTTTTTATTTTGTATTTAGGTACGTCAGTACAGCTACACACACGACAACCCAAGACTGAGCCTTGAGCAACGCGAGTTTTATGAACACAATGGATTTTTGCTTGTTAAAAACCTTGTGCCTCATCAACTCATCGATGGATGGAGGTAAGTGCTGATGTCATGTAGGTGTAAAATTGTTATTCTTGGGACCTGCATTGTGTGAGATGATTTATTGCTTCATTTTGCTGTGAGGGACACATTCACTTGGTAGGGCAGAGCTGTTCTATATGTATATGAATATTAAGGCAGCTTCTTGAGTCTACATGGCATCTTTAATTAGAAGAGTGTAGTCGTAACTTTGAAATTTTGCAGGGACCGCTTCCTTGACATTGTGGAGGATCGAGTGGCCACGTCCGGAATGATCACCAAAATGAAGGACATTTCAATGAAAGGTGTTGCTGGGGTCACTCCTGAGCGTGCCTATAACAAGATCCAGGACTTTGTTTGGGACGAATGCCTTGGCAACTACTGCACTCTTCCCCAGGTCTGTAGCTATGTTTACCATACCAGCATGGGAGGTAGAGAAATAGTTCAGGCTGAGCAATGAACTGCACTTCAAATTTTTTCTTGTTTGCTAATATTCAGAAGTTTCAAGTTCATTTTCCTCAAAAAATGGTTCATTTAGAATGAGGAGAGAGTAATAAGGTTGCTCTGTCTTGCCTACATCATTACATGGGAAGGATTCTTTCCACAATAGTTCTTCTAACTTGTTAATTATTTTTACTCTTTGGGGGAGGATTTGGAAAGTTTTGGTATCCAGAGGCACCAAGACCAGCACAAATACCATTATTGCAGAGCTATAAAACTCATGTAACAAAGAGGTCATTATTTGTTACCTGCCGAAAATGTTTTATTGCTTGCTTTGCTTGTGTGTGGCTCCATCACTGCTGAAAGACTTGTTACAGGAATGCAGGAAGGTGTTGAAGACATGTCACCAACCCTCTTGTGTAAAAGCTGCGTTCAGAGTTGATGGACTTGCACCTCATGTGCTCATTTAGGATTATTTGGTTGTCTGTGTGTGTGGTTTTTGGATTTAAATGACACAATTGAATTTTTGAGAAAATAAGATGGTGCTTGTCCACTTTTTTAGGGGTTGGGTGCTTGGGTGCTACAGTGGCTTTGCATTCAGAGACTAGCAGACCTTCGTTTTTCTCTCTCTTCTTCTCGTCTATGCAGTGAACGTTGGCCTGCTCACTTGCTGCAACCCTACTTTGTACTGTACTGCATATTACTGTCACAATTGAAGCTCATATTGGCATCTGCTGTTCTTGACGCATTTAGATGCGCATTGTCAGCTCGCTTTTTTACATCTCAAAAGCGTACATAGTGGTGTCATTAGAGACCTTCAAAATTGAATTTATTTCATGCCTTCTACTGCAGCTGTGCGAGTTCTTCATGCAAGCCTTTGAGCCTCTTTTGGAATTTTGAGATTTGCACCTTTTCGTTTTCTGTTTCATATATGTATATTGGGACTCCTCCAAGAAAATAACTGAAGCTGAAACAAATATGCCACGACGACGTCTTTTTTTCCATTCATGAGTGAGAATGATAATACCTCCTGTATTTGAGTCAGGTTTTGAAGAGAAGTAATGAGGGCAAGCACTAGGCACTGACACAGGTAGATATTGTGCGTAACTGTGAGCAGATCCTGGACTACGTGGAGTGCTTCACTGGCCCCAACATCATGGCCATGCACACGATGCTCATCAACAAACCCCCTGATGTAGGCACCAAAACCTCGCGCCATCCCATGCACCAGGACCTGCATTACTTCCCCTTCAGGTACATCCCAGCAGGGCTTAGTAGTCACGTGCATCCAAATTTTTCTGCTATTATTACCAACGTTTTATTTTCTGTCAAGGGAATTTAGCTCAATAACTCTACCAATAGCCTCTAAATCTAAACTTCTTACTATTCTGACAAATAAATCATGGTACCTTCCATGACACTTCATTTGTGTGAAACATTTCATCCGTTGGAAACGTGAATTTTGGTCTAGTTTTCCAAACTTTTTGGTTGTTGGTTATAAAGAGTAAACAAAGTAAAATCTTAATTACTGGATTTTATCTGTTTAAACGCAATAAATTACGTTTATTTACGTGCACTTTTGACTGGTATGAGCAGCGCTGTCTTGCCTCTGCTGGTCTAGGCTGCCTCAGAAGTTATTTGGTAGGAGCTGTGGCTTTTGGCCTAGTTTTTGTACTTTTCCGACTTGTTCATCAGCCGTGTTGGTTAAACAGGTGTCTTTACCTTACATATATTTGCAGGCCAGCGGATCAAATCGTATGCGCGTGGACGGCCATGGAGCATGTGGACGAAAGTAACGGCTGTCTCTTTGTGGTGCCCGGCTCTCACACACTCAGCCTCATGCAGCACGACTACCCGGACTGGCAGGTGAGGCAGGCTAGCCTGGCACGTGGGACAGGCCTACTAGGTCGAGCGATTGGCGTGTTGGATTATTATGTTGGAGAATGGGTATTTGGTCATCTAGCGGGCGAAACATTTGTGCGGTGGCAGCTGCGCTGCTGGAAGCTTAACTGTGCAGACTTGTTTCATGTTGTCTCACCTACCCGCTTTTTTGCGGCGAGAAACTTCCAGAACTAACTGGCACAGAACATAGTCT
>JACJUY010014695.1:1181-14902 GCA_014220935.1 Platorchestia sp. MABIK | reverse complement strand
TGATTATGGCAGGCGGGAATTGATGGGGTTTTGATTCTGGCAGGCGGGGATTGGTGGGGATTGGTTATGGCAATTGGGTGTTGGTGGGGATTTGGTTTTGGCAGGCGGGGATTGGTGGGGATTTGATTGACAATTGTGGATTGGTTGAGATTTGATTCTGGCAGGCGGAGATTGGAGGAGATTTGATTATGGCAGTTGGGGATTGGTGGGGATTTGATTGTGGCAGTTGGGTGTTGGTGGGGATTTGGTTTTGGCAGTTGGGTGTTGGTGGGGATTTGGTTTTGGCAGTTGGGTTGTTCATGTGACGTAGCAGTGGCAGTTGGGTTGTTTGTGTAACCTGGTGGTTGCAATTGTAACCTGCATTGTAGTTAATTTGCGATTACACTAAATTCCAAGATACAGTAAAAAGCAACTTCCATGCCACGATTGATCTGCATAAAAAACACCAAATTTAAAGTTACTTGTGGTCTTCGTGAACAAGTGGGTAAAACGCTCGCCTTTCACGAAGGAGGTCGAGGGTTCAAAACCCTGCAATGCGCTTGGTTTCTATCTGTCGAGAAAAGAAATAAGTTGCTACAGTTTACTAATCGACGTAGATGACTGAGAATGACATAAGCTAGATCAGAGTCAAATGTCATGGTGTTTTGTGTTCTACACTGAGCTGAAAAAAAAGACCCACTTGTGTCAAATGTGATTAAAGCAACATAACATTGTTGGGTATAAGTACCAAGTTAAGAAACCTGTTTTCCGTACCGCAAATTGCTCAAAGCCCTCGCGGCCGAAAGGCAATGAGCTGGCCATACATACAGAGGTCCCAGGTTCGATCCTTGGGGCAGCTACCCTCTGATCTCAACCCGATTACTCATTGTCTCGTATTAAATTGAAGGGAATAAAAGGTTCTCCTATCGCAGGACTCGTTGGCCAACGCTGCTGTCGATGCCCTGACCGCCGTTCACGGTACCCAATACGAAGTCGGATCATCCACCAACACCATCTGTGAGTGCGCTCCTAGAAGATTAGATTATGTGTTAGTGTATGCCTCCCTATCCGCGACCAAGGCAATCCAAAGAGAGGAAGGCACCATTTATTACTCTGTTAAGAGAACGCGGAATCTATGCAGAAAGGCCATAGAAATAGTAAGTTGAGAAAGAAGATTATGAAACATGAATAAAGTTGAAGGAAGTAGTAGGTGCGTAAAAACAGGACAGCAGGGAACCGAAAAAAGATGGTCCTTAACATGACAAAAACATTTTATTTAAACAAAAAGAAGGCCTACCTGCAGTAACTCTCAGTTCAGGCCTTCACATTTTCCCCCTGCGAACCCTGATTCCCTTAGATACAATAGTTGTGTCCCCCTGAGGGGTGCGCTCCTAGAAATAGTGACTAGTGTCTGTAGGAACTAGAGTCCATAACCAAAACGAGACACCTCTTCCATTGAATCAACCACTGTAGTCATAAGCCAGTGCTTTTTAGTGGTGTCAAGCGACTTGTATTCCTAAACTTCTAGTATAGCCCTAGAGAAGGCCACTGGTGCCAATTAGGAACATTAGTATAGTGCCAGTAAATCCTGGCTAGCTCTTAGTCACATAGTATATATTAGAGAAGTCACTAGGAAAAATTATGAGTTGTGACTACGGCGTTCGAACAAGCTGAAACAACTATTTTCACCCTTAACACGAACCAGACATATGCAGTCATTTTTAATGCCACCAATACTTATCAGGAAATACGAATTAGTTTTCATACGAGTAATTCCAAAACTAACCAGAACAAGGCATTGTAAATTTCTACGATACCAACACCCACCAGAAACTCAGCATAGTCAGTTTCCATGCCACGAACACCCACCAGGGCTATAAGTTGGTTTCCATTCTACGGAAACCCACCAGAAACATGGCATAGTCAGTTTCTATGCCACGAACGCCCCCACAAGGACCATAAATTGGTTTCCATGCTACGAAAACCCACCAGAAACATGGCATAGTCA
The DNA here is from genome assembly GCA_014220935.1 of Platorchestia sp. MABIK. Classification (NCBI taxonomy): domain Eukaryota; kingdom Metazoa; phylum Arthropoda; class Malacostraca; order Amphipoda; family Talitridae; genus Platorchestia; species Platorchestia sp. MABIK. Next base: position 12,915 of record JACJUY010014695.1, on the reverse strand, counting down.
GTTTCTATGCCACGAACGCCCACAAGGACCATAAATTGGTTTCCATGCTTCGAAAACCCACCAGAAACATGGCATAGTCAGTTTCTATGCCACGAACGCCCACAAGGACCATAAATTGGTTTCCATGCTTCGAAAACCCGCCAGAAACATGGCATAGTCAGTTTCTATGCCACGAACGCCAACAAGGACCATAAGTTGGTTTCCATGCTGCCAAAACCCACCAGAGACATGGCATAGTCAGTTTTCATGCCACCAACACCCACCAAGACCATAAGTCAGTTTCAATGCTACGATCACCTCACAGAAACTTGACGTAGTCAGATTTCATGATAGGAATACCCACCAGAAACTTGGCATGGTCAGTTTTCATGATAGGAATACCCACCAGAAACTTGGCATGGTCAGTTTTCATGATAGGAATACCCACCAGAAACTTGGCATAGTGAGATTTCATGATAGGAATACCCACCAGAAACTTGGCATAGTTAGTTTCCATGCCACGAACACCCACCAGGACCATTAGTCACTTTCCATGCTGCGAACACCTCACAGAAACTTGGCATAGTCAGTTTTCATGATAGGAATACCCACCAGAAACTTGGCATGGTCAGTTTTCATGATAGGAATCCCCACCAGAAATTTGGCAAAGTGAGTTTTCATGATAGGAATACCCACCAGAAACATGGCATAGTCAGTTTTTAGGATAGGAATACCCACCAGAAACTCGGTATGGTCAGTTTTCATGCTCGGTATGGTCAGAATACCCACCAGAAACACGGTATAATCAGTTTTCACGCTACGAAAACATATTAGAAACATGGCATAGTCAGTTTTCATGATTGGAATACCAACCAGAACGTATCATTGTTATTCTTGTCGTGAACTTCTCACCTGTATCGCAGACATCGCTGCCGGAGGTTCAGATGACTGGGCCCTGGGCGAAGGAGGATCAGAGTACGCCTACACCATCGAGCTGAGGGACCAGGGTGTCTTTGGCTTCGAGTTGCCAGAAGCTTTGATCCAGCCCACCGCCGAGGAAACCTGGGAAGGATTCAAGGTGGTCGCCCAGTTCATCGCTGACAACTGAACACTTGCGGTGTGACCTTTAGTAGATTTCATGTAACTTTTGTCAGGGAATTGAATTGGAAACATAATACTGGTGAAATTGAAGAGCAGTGGTCATGTAACTTTTGTCAGGGAATTGGGGGCTTCAGTATTGGTGCTGGTGAAATTGAAGGTTCAAGTGATTAGTGGTAGTGGAATAGGGGGCTTGGAGTAATTATTGCTGGTGAAATTGAAGGTTCAAGTGATTAGTGGTAGTAGAATTCGGGGTTTCAAGTCATCAGTGGCGCTGGAATTTGATATATCATGTAATTTGTGTTAGTAGACTTGAATTAGCATTGAAAACAGTGCTGTTGTGTGAGATGTAAAACCTGAAAAAATGCACGAAAAATACTAGAGAACAATGGGAACGAATTCATAAAAAATTGATTTCTTGATAGTGAATGGTTTGGGAGAACAGAAATAGCAAGTCACTGCGAACATTGCGCATTTTTAAACACCATCGACGACTTTGAATTAGACATTTGTGCTTTGATCAACGCATGTGTGGTAGAGATGGCCTGTACAAGATAAAATGAATTCAATAAAACCCTGACATATTTCATGTTTTTTTCCCCGGTCTCATTTAACTTCCCTCAACTGATTAATTTTTCAAAGCGAGAAGGTATATTACAACGAGAAATTGGAGGGCAAATATGCAGAGTGGCCTAACCCACAAATCAGAGGTCAAAACTGGAGAGTGGATTAAGTGATAATTTCACCTCATGGCGGCGTAGATGTCTTTCAAGCAGAGTGGCCTAGTTCCTAGTTCAGTTCCTAGTTAGTAACTTTCAGGCAGAGTGGCCTAGTTCCTAGTTCAGTTCCTAGTTAGTAACTTTCAGGAAGAGTGGCCTAGTTCCTAGTTCTGTTCCTAGTTAGTAACTTTCAGGCAGTGGCCTAGTTCCTAGTTCAGTTCCTAGTTAGTAACTTTCAGGCAGAGTGGCCTAGTTCCTAGTTCTGTTCCTAGTTAGTAACTTTCAGGCAGAGTGGCCTAGTTCCTAGTTCAGTTCCTAGTTAGTAACTTTCAGGCAGTGGCCTAGTTCCTAGTTCAGTTCCTAGTTAGTAACTTTCAGGCAGAGTAGCCTAGTTTCTAGTTCAGTTCCTAGTTAGTAACTTGGCTAGGAAAAGCCGGCTAGTAAAAGCCAGTTTGGCAACTCTGGGATGTACACCACGCCTCTAACTTGAGTGTCCTAAAATCCTTTGCTCTGTGGGTTAGGCCACTCTGCATATTTGCCCTCCAATTAATAGCTTAGTTTTGTTCTGGACTAATCCAGAAGTACGTGGAAAATAGATAAGATTAGATTTTAGTTTGAGCCTCCCTAACTGCATCAAAAGGCGTTCCGAAGAGAGGAAAGTGGATGGAGCCATTTAATATGAACGTCAGGGAACGCGGAATCTATGCACAAGGTTCATAGAAACAGTCGCCAAAAAAAAAAATTTCGTGGAATAGGATTAAAATTGAAGAAGAAAGCAATATGTGCTGAAAAACAGGACAGCAGTCAACCGAAAAAATGTTCCAGAGCAAAACAAAATATTTTATCCCAACAAAAAGAAGGCCTACCAAACCTTTAGCTTGGGACTTCACTCATTCCCTCTGGGAGCGCTAATTCCCATAGATACAATAGTTGTGTCCATCTGAGAGACGCTGTAAAGAATAACTTGAATGAATTCTTTTTATTACAGTAGTTGATTGATTATAAATTAGTTTTAGCCTCCCTTTACCACAACAAACATGCTCAAAGAGAGGAAGGATGAAGGCACCATTTAGTGTGGAGTTAAAGGAAACGTGGAATCTATGCACAAATGGAGTTCCCTTAAGGGATCCTGTGTGCATAGGAGCAGTAAGATAGGAAGCAAGGTTATGAAATCCAAAGAGAGGAAGGCCCCATTTATTACGCAGTTTAGGGAACGCGGAATCTATGCAGAAAAGCCATAGAAATAGTAAGTTGAAGAAGTTGAAGAAGAAAGTCAGAGGTACTGTAAACTACAAAAGTTACAGTAGTAGCTTAAGGGGATATTTTTCTGTACACTGACTTGATTCATGCGAATGTTGTAAATGTTGCAATTATGTACCTAGTCATTGAAATAATGTACTCTTCAGCATCAGCAGGTCCCAGCGGACTGGGAATGTTATTATATATGTTGTAATGTTAGTGGAATGTTGGTGAAATGTTGTGTCATGTCATGCTAATCGCATAAGTGAAAGTGCAACAAAAAAAAAAATGCGGGTAAAAAAATTAAAACGTAATTGTAAAAGCATAATCAAAACAACTATAACATTCGTAATTAATATCCATTTTTATGGTAAATTCTGTGGTGATTAATCTATTACCACATAATTAATACACAACCATAAATTAATTCATGTATAAATTATTAATTCGCAACCATAATATTAATTCGAATTTTTAAATTAATACATTTGTATGAAATTAAAACACATTTATAAAGTTGAAGTTTGAACAAAATTAATTCACAACTGTAAAACATGTTCACAAAATTTGCACTACGCTTCATTAAAAGCACCCGTTGTACATCGTTAACATACGACATGTTCATAGAGTAATTAACATTGTAATTACCTGTAATTAACATTGTAATTACCTGTAATTAGCATTGTAATTACCTGTAATTAACATTGTAATAACTGGTAATTAACATTGTAATTACTTGTAAATAACATTTAAAAAGGTGTTTTAATACAGTTTTTGAGATTCGAAAATGAATAATAGGTGGTATGTACGAAAACCTTTATTATGAACAATTTAAAGCCCTAAGGTATGCTTTGCTTTCTATCGTCAATTTTAATGTAGCGCAAGCTCGGAAATTTTGTACAATACTTTCCAGCAATATAACAATATTTAAAATATTGTCCTTAATAATTACCAGTTCTTAAAGTAGATGGTAGTTACTATCGTCATAAGCAGTCGTAACAAGTTCAAAAAATAAAAAGCACTTTCCTAATTCCTAGGTCTAGCGTCGAGGTCATCGTATTTCTAAAGTTACGAGCATAAACCGAATACTTATGCAATAATTCTTATCCTTATACGCGAAAACAAAGATATTTGCTAAATAATTACTTGTAGAAGAACGTAAAGTATACTTCAACACCAGTTTAACACACATATGCACAGGTTGCCTGATTGGTGCAATAAAATTCAGGAATATTGCCAAGTTTCAGCAAATTCATCCAAAACATGGTAATTTTTGCAACAAAAAAACCTGACCTAGCAACTCCGGATCGTGTAAAGAAGTGTTAAGCACACTTCAACATTAATTTAACACACATTTATACAGGTTACCTGATTGGTACCATGAAGCTCAGGAATATTGCCAAGTTTCAGCAAAATTGAAGCAAAATATGGTCATTTTTGCAAGAAAAAACAATCTAGCAACCCCGCATAAGTGGCAACCGCGAAGGAGTTGCGTGAGGGCCAATAGGCTTAGCGGCTGCCTGCCCTCACTCAGTGCGCCTCCGGCCGCCGTGGTGGGAGGTGGTGCGCGTCGCTGCTCCGTGATCATTGGGTTCGAGGGCACGAGGTCCCAAGCGGAAGTGACTAAACTTTTGAAAATGTTTGTGGGTGATTTGAAAAATTTCAATGACTGGTGCAATATTCAGTGATTGAAAATAGTCGTTTTGTGAAGTGTAGGTTTTAAATCTCTCGGATTCATTATATACTTTTTATACATTGAAGTCCTGCGAGCAATGGTGAAAATATTCTGCAGTATTTCAATGCTCCATTTTTGGATTCTCAAGCTGGCAAATTGTGCCGTCGACAGGTTTTTTTAAACGTTATCAGTCGCTAAATAAAAATTAACTTTACATCTTTTATTACAAACGTTACTATTAACCACATATCTCTTATAAGCAACATATGTGCTCCCCATAACCAACATTACTGCGCTTGCCACATTCATTTTTACCAACATACTCGACAGCAAGGAAACATTTCTTCGAAATATTTATAAAAGACTTTCGCAAATCATCGAAGAGTTCTGGAAACGAAATAATCTTTTGTGTCTCGAATTTTTAACTTCTTGGGTTATTGTAGAAACATACTTTTTACGGTGAATTAGAATAGAGAAAGCCTTCCATGACAATTTGACTGCGACGTGGGTCACCGGTGGTACACGGAGGGGATTTTCACAACGCTGCAGACCGACCAGTAGTCACAAACACAATTTCCATAAATACTTAATCAAAGCTAAATGAAGGCACGATCCAGTTCATGTTTGCTATTTTCAACATTGCGCACTACAGTTGACTTTGTGTTGGAGTTGAATGTTCAACTTCAGTTTAACCCATCGCGGTCAAAGTGACAATTTGAAATTGATTTGCCTAAAATTATGGTTAAATAAAAAATAAATCAATAAATAAATAAATAAATTTGCTGGATGCTGGAAAAAGTTTTTGATTATTTCCAATTATTTATGTATTGTTTAACAGATTTCAGTTTCTTAAAAAAGTACGTACATTTTTCAAAATTATAAACTTAAAAACACGTGTTAGTATTTCCAGTTAATATTTTTATTAAATAAATATAATAACAAATGTAAATTTATTTTTTACTTATAAATTCATTTTTTAAATATGGTTCCGCGTAAGTCAAAAATACTCACTGCATGCTAAATTAAACACGAAACTAAATACAAAATATCACCATAACAAATCCGCAATGAATATTTTTTAAATTAAGATATTGCTCAGATATTAAATGTTATTTTTTAAATTAAATTCAGAACTAAATTCTAAAAATTACGATCACTAAATACTCAACAAATCCATTTTTCAAATCTAATTATTTCTCCGTGGGTTTTATTATTTAAATTTATAAATATCAGTGATATTGTAAAATTTATATATATATTTATATTATTTATATTTAAATATATTAGTTAAATTTGTACAATTTATATTCATTTTACTTAAATTTATTAATAATAGTTACATTTCTATTATTAAAATTCATATATATACTATTTGTATTTATAAATATTAGTTTTATTTGATATTGTCAAGGGAAATGGTGTAGTAGAAAAGGTACTTTCTTATCACCACAGTCTGTTAGAAAAAATTAGATAAGTTAATTTAAACCACCCTAACCACGACAGAAGGAGGTGTTCTAAAAAGAGGAAAGGTGAATGCACCATTTAGAGTGGAAATAATGAAATGGGGAATCTAAGCACAAGATGTGGGGTCCCCACACTCTGCGCACACAAGCAGTAGGTTAGGAAGAAAGATTTGATTATTAGTTAGTTTAAGCGTCCCTATACGCCAGAAAAGCGATCCAAAGAGAGGAAGAAGAAAGTCACCATTTAGTATAGAGTTAAGGGAACGCGGAATCTACGCACAAGGTGCACAGAAACAGTAAGCTAAGAAAGAAGTTCATGAAACAAGACAAAAGTTGAAGAAGAAAGCAATAGGTGCTGAAAAACAGGACAGCAGTCAACCGAAAAAAGATGGTCCGTAACAAAACAAAAAACCTATTCTATTTCAACACAAGGAAGGCCTACCTCACCCTCAGCTCGGGACCTCACATCTTCCTTCTGGGAGTCCTAATATCACAGATTTAATAGCTGTGTCTTCTGAGGGTTACAATGCGGCGATGTTGGCTTGAATGAAGATGAATTTAAATTTAAGTACAATTTTTTATGACGGGGAACCAGTTTCAATGGCAATTAATTATCATTATTTAGGTTGACGAAATAATTATGATTTTCATTATTGAATTAATAATCAGCATTTACATTGCCTAGTTATTTGAAAACTATCAATTTTTTTAACTTTTCATTTTAATTTAACTAAAAATAGTTAATTTTTTATATTTTAACCTTAAAATCATTGATTTTTATTCATTATTTATATTCAAATTTTAATATAATTAATAATTATTCATTATAAATATTTTAATTTTAAAATAATTAATAATCATTCATTATTTATACTCATGAATAAATTATCAATATTATTATCATTTTCAATGACGCGTTAATGATCTGTATCATTATCGATGACTTATTTACTAGCATTAACGTTAATAAATCAATAATCAGATTAAAAAATTCGAATGTTAATTAGACATTAGTATTGGCGAATCAGTCCTTGGTCATTGAGGAAGACATCTCTGAGAAAATGTGAAACATAAGTAAGATCAATTTACAACCACATGTCTTATGATGATGTAAGTATGAGTAAGAGTATGAGTAAGAGTATGAGTAAGAGTATGAGTAAGAGCATGAGTTGTGCACAGAACAGGAGATTTTTATGAATGAGCTACTTATAAATTCTGTTTATTATCAATGACTTTCAAAATGTGCACTCAGCATACCGATGTTAACAAACAAAATAAGGACCTTATGCACAACATGTGTAATGAAGCATCATAGGCCTATGCAAATCGTAGGCTGTTTTGTGATGAAATGTGAATAAAGGGCAAGCAAAAAGCATTGTTTTTTCATGTGAGAAAAATGTATAAAACATATGAGGAAATTGGAAAATTTTTTTTTTTTTAACTTGGGGTCCCCAAGTACGTCCAACGTTTACGTAACGCGTATGCTGAGTTTAATCGAAATTTCATTTAGGCAAAGTTAAATTGAATCAAAGTTGAATTTAATCAAGTTTCAATTTAAACACATTTTAAATCAATCAAATTTCAATGTAATCAAAATTTTATTTAATAAAATTTCAATGCAATCAAAAGTTAATTCAATCAAATTTTAATTTAATCAAAGCTCAATTTATTCATAAATGAATTTAACTCATATTCATTTGTAACAAATTCCAATACAATGAAAGCCTGTTTCAATCTAAGTCCAATCTAAGTAAAGGCAAATTTGATAAAAATTGTACTCAACCGAACTCCAATTTGACAAAAATTCTGTTTTATGCAACTTAAACTTCTACAGCATTCAATTTAATTGCACTTCAATTGAACAGAAACTCAATTTCAGCACTCTACAACTGCTAGGGTGTGGTTCTGTTCAAAACATACAACAAATAAATACATATTTTTTACTAAGGTCTTAAGCATATTTTCTTTTTTCTCCTGTTTCAGCACTGATGATGGAATTTTAATAACTCCGAAAGGCATGCAATAAATGTAATGTTCGTTTTTACTCTGGTTCTTCTTTTTATTCTACGAGTAAGATTCTCGACGAATCACCCTATTGGAAGTATAAAAAATTTGCTACTTTCAACCAAGTGACAAAATCAACGAAAACCTGATTTTCAGATATCAAGTCCTAAAAATGCCGCCTCACGCTTGACACCATGAGTAATAGACCATAAAGAGTTTACTCTATATTTTCATGTTAAGAATAAATCAACTTAACTTCTACCACGAAATGTCTGTAGTTCGCGATCGTAATCGACGGCGTCGTAAAGAGAAAAACGTCACCAGACGTACCCCGACCCAGCAACCACCTATGCCACAACGTATTCCGGCCCATCACCCTCCATTACCACAACGTACCTCGATTCATCACCCCCCATCAAAAAGGTTGCCATCTTCTTTCGTTTCATCTTTGCGGTTCCCTTCCCTCGGGTTTCCAAGGTCCATCCCAACAGTCCCCTCCAAAAGTACGCATGCCGCAAGTCTTCCTGAAGAAGAGGGTGTCGCAGTTTCGACTATGTCGGAAGAACCTACAGCACCCACTTGGATGATCCCGGGCGCCCATGTGCGGGTATCTGGGGTTGAAATGCATATACACCCAACCCAACCGCAAGCCCAACCTGATTTGAAACCGCACCCTACTCGATCGAAGGTGAATGTTAGTACAAATTCGATGGCATCAATACTCCCATACGCTCACCTTTCGTCTTCTATGAGTAACGCGACTGAAATTGCACCAGATGGCGACCTTGCTTCATCAATGGCGGAGATGGAAGGTCATTATCAGTCAGTGTACGCTGAGATTCCGGAAGGCCCTGGAAAATTTGAGTTGTTAGACAAAACGGAGTCACACACGCCAAGAAACCCATATCAGATTGAATCGACTTTGAAAGCAAGGCAGAGTGTTTTGGGGGAGTCAGAGGAAGGACCGAGAGAAGAAAGAAGTTTTCCGATAGGCGAACCTTTCGAGTTTTCTCAAAACTCGAAGAAATTAAAAAGAACATCCGGAGCCACGTCCACCGTTACAGAATCTGTGTACATGAATGAAGCAACAACGGCTGAAACTACAGAAACAATTCCAAAACAGCCGACCTTAAAAGCAGAAGATTTTGCGATCAGCCAGCCAGTACTGCAGTCAGAAGATATTTCTCAAGAAGAGAGTAAGATTCGAGCTTCTTCATCATTAGAACTCAACCAAAGTGAAACTCTTTCTTCAGTCGTGGCGTCTTCTGAGGAGGACAAAGAATTTTCATCTGAACGCAACCACGTCCCACATGACTCTCAAGATTCAAGTGAAGAAGACAACAGCGCCCAGAAATCATCGGAGTCAGTTGAGCATGCGTTGGATTCTACAAACCTAAAAGATGATAACGGAAAAGGATCAAACGGCCTAACTTCCCACGAAGAAACGCAGGACCTGGAAACTCCCTTGACACTCGGAGAATCTTTCAAAGATGACAGTTTAGAAGTTACCTTTGCGCCAAATGCAAGTCACAATGGAACTTCATTGCTCGAAGAAGCAATTAAAGCCGAAATAAATACAACTGAGGAGAACACCACAAGCATGGCAACCAAAGCATCAGCTGAGGAAGGGATAATAGAAACTCAGCACTCAATTTCCGACTTCGATTTTGCCGCAAACCCAAAATATGGCGCCAATTCAACAGCTCCTCCACATCACGACACTGGCGCAGATCCAATGACACCTTCCCCTAACTTCCACCACACAAATCACAACATTGGGGCTAACCCAATGATCCCTTCCCCAAACTTCCACCACTCAAACTCCACACTCGGGGCCGCCATTTTCGACTGGAGCGTGTCCAGGTTCAAGGACATCCACAAACCAGAACTGGAATCCAGCGACGGTCTCAAGCAGCCCCCGTACACAGCAGATAGTGATCCCCGGAAAGCAGAATTCATCAAATCCAAGATGACGGTCGACGATGGTCAGTCTTTGAGCTCAAGAGGCGTGTGGATCCAAACGGACACCGGCCTCTTCAACTCGACGACCACCAACAAAAATCCGCCAGTCTTCCGGAGTCCGCCAAAAAGTTTTGCTGGTGGAAATACCCAAGAAATGTCTGCAAGAGGTCAATTTGGTGGAAATACACAAGAAATGTCTTCAAGAGGCCAAGTTGGTGGAAATACCCAAGAAATGTCTTCAAGAGGTCAAGTTGGTGGAAATTCCCAAGAAATGTCAAGTGAAATCGCCGAAGACGATCCTGAAGAAGAAAAAGAAGAGGCTTTGATGTCTGATGATGAGGAGAACGATCATCAAAACGTCACTCAAAGTACTGAAGAAGGAGTTCCAATGAACGATGCTCCGATGCTCATAGAAGCTTATCCAGCTTCTAAAAAGCACTACTCCTTGGCTGGTGTAGGGGGAAAGACATTTCCTAACCGGGAAAGCAAGCAAGCTTCGGTCGAGAATGAGGTCTCACTTCCTTCAGTTCACTCTTCGAATGAGCTAAGCACCGAAATCAGAGACCAACCACAAAGCGCTATCGACCGCAGAACACACGTGAATGATTCACAAGGGGTTTTGACAGACGGACTCAACGATATGACAGAACATGAAGCTGCCACAACACCTTCTGGACATAACGGCGACAAATCGAGCGTTGACCCTGAAGTGAATTTGATCGATCCGACGTCGAAAACAATATCAATGGACATCACCCAAGTATCACATGGAGTGGACAAGAATGGGCCAGAGTCTCCTTGCTTTGCTGACCCTTGCGGGGCCAGAGCAAGTTGCCATCCGATCGCAGACACCAAAAAAGTTCGTACGCAAATGTCAGATGAACCATCGGGGGCAGAATATACAGCAAAAGAGGCATATGGCATTCGAAGGGGCGTTGACACCCGAGGGGAAATTGACCGAACGATTTCTAATACAACACTGCCCCGAAATCTGCCGCACTTGACCCGAAAAAACCAAAGTCCCAGCGCTGGAAAACAAGATCCAGGGTCTGTTTTGCGGGACTCGAAAGGTGCTCCCGAAAAAAGAGAGGCCTTATCGCCTCGTTCCAGAGTGGCCAAAACATCAGAAGCAAACGCCACATTAAAATCCATTAAAAAAGACGGCAATAAATCAGGGATCGAGATGTCGCCGAGAAGTTACAGAGACCTTGAAATAATGCGCCCGACGTCCACGTCTCTGCCGTTTGTCTGTCTCTGTCCTGACAAATCCGTCGTCCAACCTCATGAATCTTGCCCCATTGTACCTGGTGAGTTTGTTTTTGTTCTACTCTTTGTTATTGCTGGAGGTGTTGAGTTCTGCACTATGTTATTACTGAAGGCAGGGTGTTGTATTGTGCCCTATGTTATTACTGAAGGCAGGGTGTTGTATTGTGTCCTATGTTATTACTGAAGGCAGGGTGTTGTATTGTGCCCTATGTTATTACTGAAGGCAGGGTGTTGTATTGTGCCCTATGTTATTACTGAAGGCAGGGTGTTGAATTGTGCCCTATGTTATTAATGAAGGCAGGGTGTTGAATTGTGCCCTATGTTATTAA
>JACJUY010014693.1:18099-32336 GCA_014220935.1 Platorchestia sp. MABIK | reverse complement strand
AAAATTTAAGGTAGGGCGAGGTGAATTTAGTCGAGTTTAGGCGAGAAATAATTCCGAGAAGAATGACTCGTAGTTACAGATCTTCTGAACACTTTAGAGTTACGCAGATCTTAGCAGAGAAAAGACCACTTGCCGGATGAGAGCAAGCAAGTTATACGCAACTTGCTGCGCACAATCTAACTTAAAGAACGTAAATGCGTTCGACATTGGAACAAAAGAAAATTAAAAGATGGACAAGGTTGGTCCAAAATAAAGGCTGGCCTGGAGAACACTGACCTCCATCGTTCGGCTAAACCCTACATGAACATAGAAAACCTACAAACACAACGAAAGGTTGCCCCGCCATGTTACTGGCGGGCCCGCACTAGGAACTGTGAGGAAATTCCTCACAAGAGTTCGATATAATTGAGAAACATTATCTCGTTGATAATTCAATCCGTATTGTAACTTAGCCGAAATTACTTCGTCCTAAACGATGTTGTTTGGAATTGCTTGAGCATTTATTCCATGATGAAAAAATAAAACCAAATCTAAATACAGATAGTTTTCGGCCAAATGCATCTGACATTAACTGTACTATCGGGGCATTCACGTGAGGCCCTGCTTCCCAGCGTCAGCAGTAGAGAAATGTCCAATTTTGGAGGAGCAATGAAGACGCTGGGTAGCACCCCAGTATAGGACATGTCGTGTCGTTGATCACGAGGTTCATGTTGTCGGCCCTGAAAAAATATGGCGCGGCGTAGTTCAGCGCTGTCAGGAAGGGAGGCAGGAAAGTTAGGCAACATATTTCTATTGAGGGAAGATGGAGAGCAGGTAAAAATCTTAAAACAGAACAACTGACAAACGTAAATGATATTATAACGCACAAACAAAAGATGGAGATATTCATTAACGCTTTAACGTCCGCATTTTGTACTCATATTACCGTTATCACAACCAACATCATTAAACTGGCACCGGCATCTTGTAATCCCCTACATCACAACGAGGAAGTGACTGCCACTCGACAATAAACTTCGAAGAACACATTAGGGCACAAATTTCACAAGAAATAAAATATATTAGAGCTGTTTATGAAATAGGATTTTGAAATCATCTTTGTCAGTAAAGGGTTAAAATTTTGTACCTCATATCTTGCAAGAAGATTGTGATGTCTCTTGATTAATGCAGAACAATTCTAAAATCTTGCCTTCATCAACAGATGTGTTTTCAATTATTGTTTCTGCTTGTTTCTTGGTTTCCCGTGTCAATTACGGTATTTCATTAAGTAATTTTAGATATTTGCAGCAGATCGGCCAGTAAATCTTTACTTTGTGCAGAACAATCTGGGACACAAATATTTTTATCTGAAAGAAAAATATTTACTGACTTTATAGTTGAGTGAGGAGCGCTATCGTATGATATCCTCCACAGGATATTCTGGGGCTGCACTCCAGCTGCAACTGATGACACTGGCACTCCAAATTTAAAAGTTTTCACTGTTTAGATGAATATTCCTCAATTGGCAGCGATAGGTTTAAATTAGATAAGAAAAAGAATTCGTCAGTCGTAGTACTAATGGTAAATATTCCACTGGACCCAAAAAACCTGTCATGATAGGAATAAAGTTCCGGGACTTTCGGTAAGATTTTAGCTGTTATGATGCTTATATTCGATAATTTCAGGAACATTTATTTAATGTAAGAACATCATTCTGAAAGACTGGCTTGCATGAAGAAAAGTTCTGCCCGTATAATCCGGATAAGGTGTGGAAAATGAAGAATAAATGATCCAAAGCAAATAAATCAGGGAATGTAGCAGAACCCTTGAAGATTTCATGAAAAGCATGAAAAGCAATATCAGTCCCAGAATGTCAGATATTAACATATTTTTTGTAGTACAAGACATCACTTTGTTATTGTATGCAAGGGAGAAAAACAAAACTTTAAAATATTATTGAAAACGTTTTTTACACCTAGACAATATCCTATCAATGATTTGTCATTTTGAGCGGCAAATACTATAATCTATATAAAAATAAGAGTCGCGGCCGTCTGTCTGTCCGTCCGTCATACCCACTAGCAGGAAGTGTGGGATGAGCGTATCTGTGACACAAGCTTCATCAACTCCACAATTTTCGGTGTATTAATCCATCACATTCGGAGTCGAAATGAATATTGCGTTCATTATTGGGAAACAAGAACGTGTGCCATGTGGTTTGTCGAAGATTGTTGTACATTTTCGGAGGGTGGTGTACACTCGGCCTCATCAACTCTATAGCGATAAAATACATTTATTCATTCAAGGCTACATTTCATTTCGACTTCTTTCTTATTTTAAATAAAGAGGGTGGACTGGTAATAATATAATATCTATACTATAAAATGAGCCGCGTTTGTCCATCCCACCCACCAGCAGAAAGTGTGTGATGAGCGTATCTGGGATCAAAAATTAATCAACTCCACAATTTTCGGTGTATGAAAGCATCAGAATCTGAGTCAGAATGAACATCGGGTGCATTGTAAGGAAATTGGAACGTTTGTCGTGCGATTTGTCGAATATTATTATACATTTTTGACGGGCTGTGTACACTCAGCCTCATCAACTCTAGAGAAATTGAAATATTTTGTATCCTATGTCCTTTATTTTATTTTGCTTTCTTTATTATTTCAAATATAGGGGGTGGACTGGTAATGATAATCACAGAGAGTATGGTCAAGTGCATTCTAAAATTAGAAGAAATATGCACTGAATTCATAATTATTTAGCGAACACATCACTACATTTGCTGCTAAAGCCTGAACGGTCTCAAAATAGCAGAGATCTTTTATTAAATGCAATTTTTTATCAGTATATCCTGCATTCACTGTATTGCATGGGTGAAAGTGCATCTGAATGTAAATACGAGCATGTATCCCTATCTTGGTCGATGCTGAATGTATTTTTGAGTGCTTATGTACTCATTTTTTTATATGTACGCACATGTTTTTGCACACATATTTTCACAGTAGCAAATTCTAGACTCATCCAAATCAAGGAAGAACTTATCATAATGTTATCATCAGGAAGAAGCCTAAAAACTTGTGGAAATAAAGGGAGCTTCACGGTATTTAGGAGACAGCTCTGAAGTATTATTTTTAGGAGCCAATTGCCGTTGACAAGAGGTAGAAAAGGGAGGATAAAGATTGTATTTCCAGGAATATAATCTTTTTCATTAATTGCCGGAGCTAATATTTTTGTGCATGATGCACCTACAAATAAACAGGCAGGCCGGTTTTTTGTTTCGCCAAAAACGCAGGAAGAGATGTGCGTGTTCCAGTGTGAACGCTGAATGTGTCCGTTCCAGTGTACGTCTGCATGTGCGCCCTAATGCATGCGTATAATCGCAAACGTATCGTACTGCACGGTCGTACGTGTGTGTATGTGTGCGTGTCTGTTAAAATGCGCTTGTACATTCAAACATTCATGTATTCATCCATACAAACATCCGTACAAATATCCAATCATCAATTCAAACATTCATCCATGCCAACAGGCATTCATGCACACATGTGTACACGCACAGTAAATGTAGAAATATACATACACATTCAAACACATATGAATACTCAAAGAGACACTTACACAAATAGATAAACTGTTTTACACACACACATTTTATACATGGATTCAACATTACCATGTACTCTTATCAGCATTGAACGAGTTCATACTTTCATACACGTTTAAATGTCTACCTACAAGTCTGTGTGTGTCTTATTCCGTGGGCTTGTGTGAATATTAGAACGTCTTCATGTTTCCATTTTAACTTGCTGTTTCTCTGCGCCAAGTATGCTGTACAGGAGCTGTATAGGAACACACCTTGTGCATAGATTGCATTTTTCCACTGTCCACCGCAGGGTTGACCTCTGACACATTTGCACTGAACCATCTTCCTAAATTTATCACTCAATTTCAGGACTTGAATTGGTAAAGAAGACCATAACACATTAGCGAATAATTGAGGCTAAACTATGTAACCATTGTCCGTAGTTCGCCAAATTCCTCCCCATGCGCCATGAAAGATTACTGGTGAAAGTTTCATGCTGGCCATGATTTCTCATATCCTGTTCTGTTAAAATTTTGACGATGGGTTTGAAAGCGGTTACATATGCAAGATCTCCACAAAAATTGTGTCCACTGACCGATACATGTATGTATGATACTGGAACCATACAACACTTTAATTCTGATATTTTGTCCCAGTATCACATAAACGTACATCGGGGGTACATTTATTCTGGACACCCATATTACATTTGAGCTACTATAAACGAATGGTTTACACTAAGTTTCTTCATAACACTGAGTAGTATGTTATGAAGGATGAGGTTCCATTTTGTTATATTTTTTCATA
The DNA here is from genome assembly GCA_014220935.1 of Platorchestia sp. MABIK. Taxonomy (NCBI): domain Eukaryota; kingdom Metazoa; phylum Arthropoda; class Malacostraca; order Amphipoda; family Talitridae; genus Platorchestia; species Platorchestia sp. MABIK. Next base: position 27,961 of record JACJUY010014693.1, on the reverse strand, counting down.
CTATATGGTAATAAAATGAATGCCCTATGTTTTAGCATTTGTTTGTTTAAATCAATCGGATTATATCTTCGTTCTCAGACCTAGTTTCCATGCTCAAAGTGTCTTTTATATAAACGTTGCTCATCTAACCCAAATTCAAGGATAATTTTGCAAACATTTCTGCCCTGGATGCTTAGGGTTGGCTTTCTATCATGTGAAATTACCTATGATGATTATTTTTCTCAACAGTATCTATTCTCCGTAATCATGTTATAAATATTGCTGCTGCAAACTTGAGTGCCCATGCCTTTGTTCATTTGGAAAGTTGAGAATCGAAACGTTTTATGACGGTTTATTTTACCAATAATATAGATTCATCAACTTTCGGAGCAACTTAAAGAAGAAATTAATTCATATCTTTGCTTTAAATTTCGTTCATTTTGACAGTGTTGTACAGTGTTTTGATAATAATAAATAAAATCTACACTACACATCAACAACATTAATGAATCAAATACCGACATCACATTAAAAATAGCATTTCCGATAATACTAGTTGAAATTAATACTTCTTTGGCTGTAAAAACAAATTTTCCCTTGTTGTGGTCGTCTTTTCTTTGATCGGGATATTATGCTGAATCCCATACCGCTGCTACTAGTATTATGATTGTATACTTTTATTTCACCGCTGTCACTCCATTGTTAAAGTCGTCGGTGCGTTATCCTACCGTGTTGCCACATTAATCGTGTTCATAGGCCATTTATAGTCATTTATTTCCGATGACGTATCTTTCAGTAATTTTCTGATGTTCCGACAATCATGAATATTTTCAGATAACATTCAATTTCAGATAATTAAAAGGTAAATAATTGCAAGGGATTAAATAAACAAGTTTTCAAATAATTAATTTAATGTTGAAATGATGACGTATTCTGATTTAAATTAGTTGACACAATTGATGGACAGGAATTAATTTAACGACGTTATAATATGCTCATATCGAGGTGAGGCCTCGTTACTGGATCAGTTAGCGAAACATAGATTAGGTAATACATTAAGTGAATTTAAGCACACATCCTAGGGACAGAATATTACATTCTACGCTGAAGGTGAATGCCAACGATCACCTTCGCAAAAGATCCGTATTCACAAAATAGATTCTCGCCGATAAGCGCAGCATATGCTTAACTCTACGAACCTCATTCAGACATCGCAGCCAACCGTTAAAACGTCGAGAAGCATCGTTTGAAAGCTACACCCACCCGTACCCCTCTCTGGGAGTGTCGGGTCGCCAGCGTTTGAAGAAAGCCGTAGTGCTAGACGCTTCCATTTCTCTTATGTTTCAACTCGTTCCGTAGACACTTAGGATCTTATTCATTCTATATAAATTACTTGTAAATTAAAATGTAAACTTAATTCTATCTAAATATCTGACGACACTTGTTAGTTACGGTAAATTATTAACGTAAAGTATCGTGAATGAGAACGCGTTTGTTCTCAGACATAACAGAGACGCCTGAGGCATGCTCCTTGAGGGTGTCGGTGGGACATTACCCCGGCAACTGTGCGAAGTGAAGGTTGTGCTTCTACCTCGCTACCCTTGCGGGTATGCGAGGGGACGATTTATTGAAGTCACGTATTGACTTATTTGGGTTAATCGCCAATCTGGAATTTGAGTGCAGCTAAGTATCTATCCTTCATGTATCCACAATTATCATCCAAGTCGTGTTATTTCACGTGTAGGCTAGTTGACGTTGACATTCACCTTCAGAGTAGAAAGTAATATTCTGAACCTAGGATGTGTGTGTAAATTCACTTAATGTATTACCTAATCTATGTTTCGCTAACTGATCCAGTAACGAGGCCTCACCTCGATATGAGCTTATTATAACGTCGTTAACTTAATTCCTGTCCATCAATTAAGCCAACTAATTTGAATCAGAAGACGTCATCATTTTAACATTAAATTAATAATTTGGAATCCTGTTTATTTAATCCCTTGAAATTATTTACCTTTTAATTATCTGAAATTGAATGTTATCTGAAAATATTCATGATTGTCGGAACATCAGAAAAGTACTGAAAGATACGTCATCGGAAATAAATGACGATATATGACCTATGAACACGATTAATGTTGCAACGCGGTTGGATAACGCACCGACGACTTTAACAATGGAGTGACAGCGGTGAAATAAAAGTATGCAATCATGATACCCTCAATGGCAATAATATATCAACCGATGTTCCAAATTGGCGGGAAGCCGAACTTGAAAGCTGGATTCATGCACTCGTGTACGGATATATGTATCTTTCTGCATACTAGCTGCGAAATGAAGCCTTAAGCCCTTCACATTTAATACCTTTGAATGCCAGAGCTACAGAAAGAAAACTTCAATATTTTATATATGTCCTAGCTTTTCAAAGTGTTTTTTGAGCTCAATAACGCACGCTTTAAGTGAAGAAAAAATGAAAAGAAAAGAAAGATGGAAGACTTGAAGCGATGAGCAAGAACAGAGAAAACCAGTAGCTCCTCAGTGACCTTGAAGAAGTTGATAGTGTTACCACAGCCAGTGCTCAGAATTTTACCCCAGATCTTGGATTTTATGGACATCTGGGTTTTTCTGCATTTTTGTTGAAAACTTTCTCCCAAAACTCACTCGTAAAATGCGACGTTGTGCTGAATGTAAGAATTAGGAGTGAATAATGGGTGTTTTGAGCAGGACGTAATTGTCATGTAGAAATTACCAAGGAATCTTTGGGACATTATAACGGAACATTATCTTAACCCAGAACTTGATTGATAAGAATTTTTAAATTTATCAGGCTCGTTGGTGGGTTCGTTTTTTATCAAAAATGTCAAGAGTTATGAAAGAATAAACCGTTAGTATAAATTGTCTCGTGATGTTTTCGTGATTCAGAGGATTATAAAATCGCGTGAAACAAAGTTTAATTTTTTTGTATATCAAACCTCAAATTACACATGTTGATAATTCCAGACAGACAAAATATTCTCCTTCAATTCTTAGGCAACAGTCTTCTCGCGACTGTTGTCTGAAATTCCTTTGTATGCACTCATTAATTGACGCACGAATATTGATAATTTGTGTGTGCAACATAGGTATCTACTTCAACTCCATGGCAACACCGCAAACGTATGAAAATGATTGAGGTACAGCAGTTTGCCGCGCTACGGCATTGAGTTCAGCTGTGTGAGCTGTGGTCCAGTTCTAAGAAATATTTCTGTTGTTGTAATGAGGTAATATTCGTGTAAAATTAGAAGAATTCGTTGATCGGTGAGTGTTGATTATTTCGTTCGTGTGTGATTTTCTGTGCTGCTAATTCAATTTAACTACTGGATAAGAAAACTCCTGCGCGAGATTCAAGCCCGGACGAAAGAGCGCCATGACCGTCGAGTGCGGTTTCTAAGTTGATGATAGTTGTTTTAAGTTCTAAGTTATCAAACTAAGTCAGTCGACGAGTCACTGTTATTGACATTATTTCAAGTGATTTGATACATTTACCCAATGATACAAGGTCGCTTGCCAAATGTGCAGTAGGTGGATCCATTTTAAAATTCCTGACTAATAGTAACTTTATTTTTCTTAGAGAGAGTTGCAAATGAGAATTTAGAAAACGAGTGATTATCTATCCTGAAATTTGTTCCTGCAGACAAATATGAACCACATGAACGTGTCCATTTTGATTTTAGAAGTACGATGGTACTTCTGACGGCCTTGAAGAATTGTGTGAAATGTAGTAAATGCCTTTGACTGGCGGCAGCACTTTCCTGATAATATTAGATCTTTGAAGATAAAGGTTAAAACACGGCATATAAATACTATCGATAATATTAAACAGAAATTCAATTTTCAATTATTTTGAGACTATTTTACCTATCTTTTCAAATTCTGCCTCATCTAAATGCCGCTCAAAAAAATTAACCTGAAACTTCACACGTCAAACTGGAGTGATGTCACTCGTAGAATGCTCATAGATAGCCCGTTACTTTTCATAAGTTTCGATGTATTGTTAACGTACTTTTTCAGTCAAAACGTCCTAGTTCGTAACAACGCAAATTCATGTCGTTATTGTGAGATAAATACTAAATAAGTAATAGTTTTTTCTAGCGTCATTTCATTCTATCCTAAAAAGCAGGGATTCCACCAAATTCATATTTTTAATGCTAGCATCACATGGCGTACCAGGAAAGAACGTGAGACTGCTTTGTTATGCCCGAACAAAGAAATAATTTTGAACTGCCAAAGGCGGCTAGCTGTTGTTGATTTAACGATCCCTTTGTTTTTATATTAAAGTAAAATACCAAATTTTTGTATTACAGACCTTGATAAAAGTTTACAACTGCTTGCGGACGAAATTTTTCAAGCTCGCAAACGTTCGAACTGAACTTCCTAACACTACATTCTATTTTTCTTCAAGTTTCATCAAGTGACAAAACTTCTTGGCGTCCACGAGATCCGCCTGTTTGCTGTCGACAGTTAGATTGGCCTGTTTGCCGTCGATAATGAGATTGACCTGTTTGCCGTCGACAGTGAGATTGACCTTGGCATCCCGACGACAGTGAGATTGGCCTGTTTGCCGTCGGCAGTGAGATTGACGTTGGCCTACCGACGACAGTAAGATCGGCCTGTTTGCCGTCGACAGTGAGATTGGCGTTGGCATACCGACGACAGTGAGATTGGCCTGTTTGCCGTCGACAGTGAGATTGGCCTGTTTGCCGTCGACAGTGAGATTGGCCTGTTTGCCGTCGGCAGTGAGATTGACTCCTGCCTGAGTGGTAGCAACCGTTGGGGGTGCTCAGGTGTGTGACGGTCAGTAGTTGCAAAATTTAATGTAATTAAATTATCTGCTTGCTTAGGTCAATCTTACAGTTTATTTGAATTTGTTAGAATGTTTTTACAGACCTGATCAAAATTTTCATCTACGCGAAAAATGTGTGCTCTATTTGCCAAATTTCAGAAAATTGTCATAAAATTGCAGGTTGGTTCTGAAGTTTTTTATATCACTGCATTAAAAAATAAATTTCAGAAGTGAAATCAGGAACTTTTTTGGCAGAATGCTAAAAATCTCGTTCGGTTGAGCCCTGTTTCACTTTATTACAACAAACTTATTCAAAACTTGTTTATAGATAGCACATAAAAATATCCACTGAAAAAGAGCAAATGTACTATTAAGGTATGAAGGCGATAAGAGTATTAATTCGTTGCGTGCAAAATGATACTGAGTTTTATTGTAGAAATCTATACTATAATCTGAGCTGCATCTGTCCGTCTATATGTCACACCCAGCGGCAGAAAGTGTGTGATGAGAGTATCTATGATACAAGCTTCATCTGCACAATTTTTGGTGCATTAATCTATCAGATTCAGAGTCGGAATAAAAATCCCGTGTATTGTTTAGAAATAGGAACGTGAGTTAGGTTAGGTTGTATAAAAGTGCCAGCAGTTGAGACTTATGAAAGTAAAGAGAAGTCATATAAAAGAATGGGAAATTAGGAGAAAGACATGTTGAAGCTCAGTTGGTCCGCCTCTATGACACGCTCTCAAGGATGCTTAATGACTGCATCTTTTATCCGAGTATCACCCGAGCACAAGATTTAAAAATATTTCTATTGCGGGTTCCGTGTGGTTGGATACGTATGTTTGTTATCCGCACCTGGAATATTTATTATCGACTCCCATCATTTTTTGATGGGCCGTATACACCAGTACTGTACATATCATAGGGATAATTATTGAATCTGTGTTTACTTGTGTTTTTGAGTGTTTTTAGTACAGGTTATTATTTATCTAGTAATTTTTGTAACGTTTCAATTCTACGCTGCTTCAAGAAGAAACATTTACTAAATACTCTGCGTCACCTGGTTCAGCAGTTAGCGATCCAACTAAATAAATTTTGTTTTCCATTTGTGTTCACAGAATCGTTGCCATGGCTAAAGAAAGGACCGTTTTCAAAATTGATTTCAACGTTGCGTCGTCACACGTGACAGAAATGGAGTGTGTCTTCTATATTGTGAAAGGTCATTTGGAATGGAGTCCCAAGTATGTGAGATATTTCCTAAACTACGAATGCCCTGAAAAATTTGACTCGGAGACCTTCAGAAAATATTTGGAACGTAAAAACGGCAATGAGTTTTCATACGATGAGTGGAGCAATTTAGCCAAAGATTGTGGATGGATTTTTGAAAAAGAGAACAACTCGAGCACTATGGATATATCTGCTCTTGCGCGCCTATTCGAATGTTTGTTCAGCATGAAGGAAAGTAATGATCATAGGTCGATGATGGGCAAATTAAGAGAGCTGAGGAATCTTCGCAATAAGGCGTTGCACAATCTGGCTAAAATAATGGATCCAAACCATCTTAGTGTATTGGAACGCAAGCTTTACGCCTTTGTCAACGAAGCTGGAAACTACTACGAACTAAACAATGATGAAATTGACGGTTTACAAAGGCAGTTAAGAATTGATTTCGAAGAACAGTTTGCTCCAGGTAAAATGCAATTGTATCAGGTTTGTGTATCTGCTGTGAACGAAGGAAGATCTGCAGTAAAGAAATTCTTACAGGAGACCTGTACCACTGAAAACTTACTATTCGGGATGGGTCGCGTCAATAAGCTGGATGTGTTCCACGAACTTGGTGTTGTGCTTAGAGATGACAGCCGTACAGTACATAATTACAAAAAGATTTTTGAAAATCCTCACCCATTCATCATTGTGTCTGGTGTAGCTGGTTCTGGCAAAAGTACGCTGTTAGAAAATATTGCGATACAGCAAGTACAAGCCTTGAATGATGCTTCGACTGGTGTCACGGACTACGACGTACTGCTTTACATTCAGTGCAGAGACCAGTACACAAAAACTTTGAATGAAGTTTTAACTCAGTTTTTTCCGGACATGTGTGCATTGCATGGGCAGGATGTTGTGCGAGAAGCCCTGAGACTCGTAAGGGTTGTATACCTGATCGATGGTTTTGACGAATATTCATCTGAAAAGACAGTCTTGCAGGATGTGGTAAATATGTCCTGGAAATCTAACTGTCGTGTTATCATTACCACTCGGCCTCATGCAGCAAATAAATTGCATGCTTTGCTGTCGCGCATCAAATACGCAGAATTCGAAATTGCACCACTCACCCTACTTAAAGAACAATTGAACTTCCTCTCGAAGTACGAACCGTACCTACCCGTCAATCAAAAGAAAGGAGTTTTGCAAAGTGGTTTTAAGAAAATGAAGCCAACTCTAAGGAGCTTATTTACAGAACCACTCAAACTGGTACAGTTTAGCAACGTTTTCGTTTCCTTTCCGGAAAAAATTAGTAAATGGGAAACACCTTACGATGCCGCTGAAGACTTCTTTTTGGTTTACAGAAGTCTAATTGAAACCCAACTTGTTCCTGCTTTGTACAAAAATATGAGCTCTGTAATTGATGATATTTTTCAAATAATTGGCCAAGCGGCGTTGGTTTATCTGAATTCAAATACTCTAACCTTCAAGGAAGACGACATACAGCAAATCCAGCGGCAGTGTCTTTCAATACTTCGAGAAAAGTACAACATCAAGGATTTGGACATGGAAAATGTCCTCTCTTCGATCCTGAAAATGAAAAGACCTATCTCGAGACAAGGAGTTGTAACGTATGCGTTCAACCACAAAACTGACCAAGAATATTTTGCATCTCGATACGTCGTTCGGCAAATTCAAACGGACTACGATATTAATCAAGTGTTGTTGGAACGAAAATTGGTCCAAACAGCTGGGTAAGTGAGCTTAAACTGTTTTATTTCTTCGAAGTGCTCATTAATGGGTGTAAAATTCAACGAATTTCCTCTGTACGCGCCGGGATTACTTATCTTCAATCCATTTACCGACCATCGCATTTTGTAACGGATATCACTCGAGGCAGAATGATTCGAATGTACAATTTGTCTGTTTCAATCCCAGATAGTGTCTTCTCGAAATGTATCGTTCTCTTTGTTCACTCTTTATCTACTACATCTATATTATTATTTTCCGGTACTGTTGGAAGAACACATCTCTTTTTTAAAGAGTGTACTTAATTTTTTATTTAACCCAGAATACAGATAAGTAACGCTGAACATATCCATAGGAGGAGATATATGTTTTCTTCCTTACATCATGAAACATTGATTGATGCTTCCAAAATATGTATTTCTGCATGAGAAGTTTTAACGTCAGTCTTATGGCTGAAATAGAGATTTTCTAAAGGTCTTGTTTTGTTTAATGGAGTTAGTGTGTTCGTATATAATGATCAATTTTTGCATGTTTTGAATAATAACCGACATTTGAATTCAAATATTAGTATGAGTTTACTATTTTACCATTCGAAAAAATTGTATATGGTGTTAAACTCCCGTAATGAGAACATAAGGTCATGAAAAATCAAGTGCAAAGAAAGTATGAATTTCTACCGCAGGAATAAATTTTAAGCTACTTGTAGCAGTGAATCATTGCAAACAGTATATCGCATTGGCCTTGAGCACAAGTAAGTTAACGTAGTATAAACGATATAAATGAACTTTGTTGGTATTTAAAGGCCACTTTTGGTAGCTGAAAATCCTTTTATGAATAAAAGATAAGTAATAATATTGCGTTCAAAACTAACATACACTCGATGAACTCCCGGTTTTAATGAGTCCTGCGATAATGCTGAAATTTGATACGTGAGTTCACATGACATGCTGACTTAAGCTGCCATTGGGCCATAGCCTTCCCATTAAAGAGGTGCCCTCAGATTCCGTCTTGACAGAGCGTATATAAGTTGAAAAGTTTTATCTATCTCTGAAGGGTATTGAATCCATTAAACGTTTAGTGCATAGTCGAACAAATAGAAGTCAAAATTGATTGCATCTGGCAACAAATTATGACCATTGATAACTTGCTCGCGAATATTTCCTTTTCGTTCATTTTATAATGTGCAATTTGTGGAATATTTGATACGATCGTCGGCATTCGCTTCCATCTTCTTCCCTTTAGTAACATTAGTGCCACTGGTCTTTGAAACTGTCTGAATCCCATTGCACTCTTTGTAAATATGCGCTTCTGAAAGTACGTTTGCAGATGAATAACTTTCTGGTAACCTAGAGTAATATGGTTAAAATGATGAATGATAAATGTAAGATGAAACATCGCTATTAATTTCTGCTTTGACCCAATGCCTACAGAAGTGAAACTGGAGAAACCATGGAAGTTACTGACAGCTTGCCTCCCCAGGCAAAAAAGCCTCGGCTTCAACTGCAGCAGTGAGTTATTCTGAGCTTGTGCAAAATCATGGCGGGGTGTACAGTAATGCTACATACAAATCACTTGTAGACGTTACTTCAAAACCGCCTAGTGCAATTTTTCTTAATGTCAAAGCGTCGCGCAGCTCCTGATAATGCGATATCAAAACTCAACAACGTGTTTTAATTTCGAGCTGTATATATATGATGTACTCTTAAAATAAATCCAAGTGATGCTTCAAGTGTTTTTGTACGAATATCGAACTGAAATTTCAAGTGCTGAAGTGTTCCGTTTCTCTGATAGGATAGCTTTAATTTACACCTATGAAGAAGCATGGATCTCTTTTTCGACAGGTCATCTCAAAGAAATGTTGTCACTCAAAAGAGAAGTCTGCGTGCTATTAATGAACATGTATTTCTAACGTTATACAGAATGAAATTCTGTCATTTCTCTTTAGTGTATTTCACAGTTTATTTACAATAATGCTTTTTAGCACATTGGTCTGTTTCACATCCCACAGTATCATCTCGGGTGAGTGCATAAACTTTACTTTATCGAGTGACAAATGCATTTATGTACTACTATTATTGATCTCTCACTTATATTTTCGGTGTCGTGTCG
>JACJUY010014692.1:5857-17100 GCA_014220935.1 Platorchestia sp. MABIK | reverse complement strand
TAAGCTCGCGAAACCTGATACAAAAACTGAGCTGACACTATACGACAAATTTTCTCCCCCTTCAACGGCCAAGACACTTGATCTACTAAACATTCCAATATCCCCTCGAGTGCGCTCTGTTCACATCATCCAGACCAACAAAAAAAATATATTACCCAGCGAAACGAAATAAAATTATATTACCTAGCAAGATGAGATAAATGTTTCGCTACATTATTGTATTTGATTAAATTTTGTCCTATTTTCAAACAGCAAAGCAGTATCTCATACTCGAAATGAAGATTTAAATACATTTCATTTCCAGTAAATGGATGTAATCTTTTTTCTAAAAACTAAGCAAGCATTATTTTCGAGCTGAAAATTTTTTTGAACACAATTGTATATTATTTTTCTCTTTTACAGAGTGTTCTGGAAACTGCTATGCGTACAAACCGGTAAGCCACTACTATATCTAATATACTTTATTTTTTGGGGGTACATTCGTACTGATAAGTTCGAGAGGAAAGTGTTTCCTTTGTAATTTCAGTTTTTAGCTTCGTAATGATGAAAATGAGTCCGAGAAATTTTTTTTCCGAATTTTAGTTTACTGTTTTGCAAGTTCTTTCATATACGCTAGGACGTTGGAAGATTGCATTATAAGATGCTCTTGATAACAAATTTCAGACTGGCAAGTACATCAAAAGCGGTGGCCTCCGAGAGTCCTGCGAAGATGATCGACGTGAGGCGAACTGCGAGCTTTTCGACGGCTGCGTCTGCTGCATCAGCGCATCAGACTGAATGTTCTTTCAACCGCAGAGACACCTGCTCTGGCAAGACTGCATCTACCGATTTCAACACACTTCCCTCTGAGAACCGGCAATATTCTTCAATCTTCGACTTGCAGCATGTTTCTCAGACACAATTCAAAAACTACTCCCATGTACGTAATGTTGTTTAGTGCAAATCATTGGGACAGACTAATAAAATGCATTGATTGAAATAGGGTTTACTTGTTTTTTCCCACGAGCTTCGTAGCCATGTTTACTCCTTGTCTAAAAAATTGTGTTTATTTCTACTGCATTGAAATTCTATTTATAACCCAATTTAACTAAGATTTCATGAATTAAATAATTTATGAAACTATACCTGTTTGCAAATTTGAAAAATTCCCTCCGTTTCGAGGAGTCCTGAGTTGGAAACAAACCAAAATCCTACCATACATGACTTTGCTGAGAGGCAAATTCGAGCCCTAGGACTTATTCGCCTGAAACTGTTCTTCCATATTATGAGTTCACAATAGGAGTTAAAGTATTTAAAAAAAAACCTAAAACGTAGCCTAGAACTCGTAAAATATTCAGAAGACCACCAACACTCCTCAAATGCTAGATGCATGCTGAATAATGTTGGTCAAGTAGCAGCATTTGTTCAAATATTGAACTACCGTTATGTTATTATTTATTGTCAAATTAAAATTCCTTCGTAGGCTAGGGCCAGACTGGGGTAAGTTGTGGTTGGTAGAGTAAAAGCGAAAAAAAAAATTAGAACTGTTGACTTTTGATCAAAGAAGTGATGCTGTTAATGTTTTTCCCAAAAATAATAGTGCTAAACAATCGAAGAGCTCGCAAAGTATTCGAAAAAGTTCCTTCCGTATTATTTAAAGATACGTTTTTTTAGACTAAAATATATTCAATTAATTTTCGTTTGACGCTCAATAAAGATGTCGAGAAATTACTCCTGCGTTCAATATATACGGATGTCAGGACTATGAGATTAGAACCGGGCCACTGCGCCGAAGCCAGATTCTTGTAGGTAGATAGCCACTAATTTAAGTGGTCCACGCAACAAACTGCTCAAGCGTGTGCGGTTCTGCGTTTCGTAATCTTAAAACCCTACATGGATCGGATGGATGGAAGAGGAAACGCTTAATAGCCTAAAATTTCTGTTCATTACATATTAGAAAAGGTTTTATAGGTCTGTTTAGTTAGTTTTTCGTCCGCAGCTGCGGCATTATTTGTCCGAGCTCATATTTTGCTCCACCGAATTACTTTCTATCATAAATTATTTCTATAAGATATTTGTCCTCAGCTACCACCAGCCTTCAATGAGAAAAACTGCGTTGTTATAACAAAATATCATCACATATTTAATAAATATCCTGACAGATTGATTCATTTCGGTCATCGTGATCAAGTGATTATTTCTGTTAAGCGTGTCGAGTGTATCAATAAAGCCGTATTTTCAAGTCAATCAATTATCCATGGATTTTCAGTATCGGCAGTATCATTTGCGAATTGTCTCTTCTTTTTCATTCGTCTCTTTCACTCCTCACAACTTACAAAGGGAATTAAAACATGAATGAGCAGTTATTTCACCATTGGACCTAATGAACGCTGACAAATAGATACAAATGTCACAACGCTGTTGAGAGAGAAGCTTGATGAGACACGAGAGTAGTAATGAAGACTTATCTTACGAGTCTATTTGGGCGTTGGTGATGTGAATGCTGGCAGGCTTATCAGGGTGTAATTGTAACATGTGTGGCTCCTCATGGAAGATCGGAAGACCCATCTCGCCTAAGCGTCCACAATACTAATTAGTCATTGAGAAACTAAATCTGACTTTTGATATATATAAAATGAATAAGATTCTATTTGGTTAAAATTCCAAGGACATAAAAATATTTAATTCGAAGCGAAGTGGAAACCCTCGAAGAAGTAGAGGTGATGAGGGCGTAGAGTAAGCATTGAACCATGGCGCCTTATTGTGCTGGACTGGCGTAAGCTGAGCGCGGTCTTCGTATGATAGATGCGTGGTAGATGATTATGCTAAGAATTGTCGATGATTGCAAAAATGCTGGATTGCACAGACGTGAGCACATCTCGCTAAAAATGGTGATTTTAGTCCTTTACGAGGCAAGGTAAGGAAACTTCATAGGCAAGATACAGTCCCCCCTTAGAGTTCCAGATAAAAAAACATAAGATATTTTTCAGCATTAGTCGAACGCTGAAATTAAATACCGGGTTATAATCATCCAAGTTCTGTCAGAAGGGCCAATGAAATATTCTCTCTTCCCATACTAAATAGGAAGACAAGCTGGAGCCGTAAATGTAGTTACAATATGTCCGTGGAAGTCGTTGCTAACTTTACATTAAAAGCGTTCCTTAATTTGACTGGTCTGAAACGGAAAGTGCGGCTCACACCTCAGAGAGGTCTTATAGAAGCGGGCTCCACGCTCACTTTGTGTCGGCCAGGACGACAAGACGCTATCCTCTTCCGGGTATGCACCATGTGTACTAAGGCTCAGGTCTTCTCAGAACAATAGAGAAATTTTCCGAGATAATGAGAAGTGTGTACTGATTCAAGTATCAGTAACTCCGGACTAATTCAAAAATTTTAGAAGAAACATTTAATAGACTTGTATTTATAAAAATCTATTATAGTTTTCTTAAATAGCCAACAATAATATTGAACAATTGAAATAGGCAACAAATTATTGACATACTAGCGATACATCGGCAATGGGAACATCAGCTCCACCACGTTACCAGGTCACGCCCAAGAGAATCAATCAGTCTCTGATGAAGGTTAGAACCCTATGGCGTGGACCGAGGAAAACAAACAAGACTAAAGAAACGAAAGCCCAAAGTGCAGACTGACTCATTCCCTCATAATGGACTTGAAAGTTACGACACGTCTTTCACACATAAGAGCAGCATTTTGAAGCGCGTTTTTAGGATAGAATAATTCATGAGGTATACGAGAATACGAAACAGTGTAAACAGCATGTTTCAAAACTTGATCATAAAAATGAAATTAATTTTGAATCCCTGAGACTGTGTCCCTGCATGGTGAAACATTTCGAAATCGTTTGGAAGAACCCCTTTTTTTATCAGTCTTTCTCAGGTTTTAAGTTCAGAAGTATAGCAACTTTCCCAAGCGACACATATGTATGCTGTGAAAGAGAAATGAATGTTCTTTATCAATTAATATCGACCAGGGTAAATCTCGGCGTAAGCATTGGGCTAGACACCTCATGAACAGCATGGTAGCTCTGCCATCCGTGCATAGTGATATCTTTGTCGCTCAAATAATTATTGTGCATCTGATGAGTATGCTGAAAAACAGATTTTTCTCCGTCATGAACTTGCATGCAATTGCATTTTATTTACCAGAGACTTTGTATTTTCCCTTTTTGCAACATGACTGAACAGCTTTACAAACCATGTCAATGAACCCTAAATTCTGCTCTTACAATATATTTAGTTGAAAATGGATAACGAGTTCGAATTGTAGAACAATTATTTTTCTACATTTAGAGAGGAATAGAGGAAATTTTGTTGTTTGAAAATGAATTCCTAATTTAAAGCACTTAAAATGACATTATTTTTATCGTTTCTCATGGAAAAATCAAGAATTTATTAAACTGGATTCATTCTTTAACCTCAAATTCATGCACAGGTGGAAAGGATTCTGTGTAATTCTGTCAAGCATTCTATTATTCGTTGTGAAACATTTGTTAATATAGCAATTTATTCTTTTACGTACACAGTTATTCTAGTTCCAATGGCAAGACTGAAGGAAAATTGCCTCTTCGCTTGCGAAGATTGTTGACCTCTTGGCATGGTCAGGGGGAGAAACTTTGGAAAAACAAAAGTAATATTCTAACCATCACACAGACATGAGTGTGCGGTGATAAGCCATGTACAATAAAAACATAAAATATCGTCTACAAATATGAATACCTCGCTCTAATGAAGGTTCAATGACAGGTCACGTGCGCGAATAAAATTTATCATTCAAACTAAATCATTCGAGTCTTCTCTTGCACTACAAATGGAAAATTTGAGTCAGGATTTTGGAACTGAAGTCTGTGGCTCTTAATATTGCAAGTTTTGATTTTGATTGTAACCGTGCGTTGTTTACGCGCAGATATTTGTGTACATTTCATTTTTAGTTTTACCCACCTTCAAATAAATGAATGTATTACTTTTTTATCAGTCATCCATGCAAATAACAGACAAAATTCAAGAGACAGAAAGAAAGCAAAGACAGGCAGTCATAACTGCTATGCCAGCCAACCATGGTGATGTCGATATTCGCAACGTTCTTAATGTGGCAAGATCATTTTGTAAGCGTTCGGTAACCGATCAAGGTGTGTGACGCGCAGAATCGTTTTATTTGAATCCTAACAATATGAAACACATTTTTAGCGTTCAAACACTAAAACCACGTTAAATTCACACAGGTATTTCAAAACATCATCGATGAAGACCCAGAAAGATCGTTGAAGTTCATGGCTGAAAAGCGTCCAGTGCCCGAGTGAACTATTGATTAAGATTGTGATGCACCAGGACATTTGGCACGAGTCCTGTAATTTGAAAGTAGGCCAATAAGTGTGTCCAAAGACACAGGAAAACCGTTTTAATCGTTCAAAACGATTCCTCAATAAACTAAAAATTCCTCGTGGACGTGAGTAGCATTTACTAATTTTAGCCGCGTACGTGTGACGAATAAAAGTGACTAATTTTTAATTTGGTGGGGCTCTCCTGCTCTGGTTTTAGATTTGTGTAGCTTGTGTTCATTCATGGGTCAAGTGATTTCACCACACTCTTGTTTACTTATCTCTTGTTTACACTTGTTTACTTTGCTTGTTTACTTAAACACGAGTCTGTGCCGAAATTTTTGGCTTTTTTAAATTTGTTGGCCGTTTCGAACGTGTACGATTTAAATCGTTTGCGTATTTTAAATACTTATTTTCAGTTCATTCTGCTCACTTTTCCGACTTTTTATTTTTCCCTCTTTTTTAAATCTACATTACGCTGTGGTAAAATGATGATTTATTTCAGAAATACGATTTCATCATGGAAAAATGAATAATAAACATTTATAAATTACTCCAAATATGAGCCGTGAGCACTTACTTATTTCTAAACTATTTTTCAACAATTTTTTTCATTTTTCTTTGATGAAAGCTTATCAATAGTGATGCAAGCAAATCATTAACAAATTTAAACAATTTAAAAAATTTAAATAATTTATTTGCCACAGGTGATACAGAGGTAGAGTGTTTCTTACGTCTAGTACAATGGTCAAGTTTGAGTATATAGCTAGCTACCTGTGGGCCCGAACAAGTTCAGCGACTACTAGGGCATCCTACCATCACGTTTTTCTAAGGTGTAAAATAATATCTAACCTAATTCACTTAACCTAGTTTCGCATTAGACGGATCAATAAAATAATTAACTCGATATTAGATTCTTCATTTTATAATATAGTTCATATGGAGTAAATTTAACAGTATATTCGATAAACGATTTAAGAGCAGAGTGAAGATCGGAGATATTACCCATGCCGAAATACATTTTTAGGACCAGTCATGTAGGAGACAAGATTTGACTTGGTGATCTTACACGACTAGTATTCTGATAGGAAGTGAGACTCAAGATTTTTTTTTAATACCTTGTAAGAATTACTTTCAAGGATCTTCGCAGGGATTGAGTTCCTAGTTTTAGTTCTAACGAAAAGGATACTGTGTTGCGACCGGGCTTTTGAATAATAAGGTAACATGAATTTGCTTCTATTTCAGGGTAAATGGTCGTGATGACCAGTTTGTGCAGTTAATAATTGTTTTAGCCTATTGTCGCCCTCATTTGTTAATGTTTTGTAAATGAAATTACAAACGGATGTTTTGTAGAGATCTGAAAGGTAAAGTATTTGTAAATTTTTGAATGAATCATTTGTGTGAGCATTATATTTTAGATTCTTCATCGCTCTTATGGCTCTTTTTTGCAGAGTAAAAAGTATATTGGCTATATTTTTTTCAGTTCCGTGCCATGCTTCTATTCCATATGGCAAGTATGGTGAAATGAGCGTTCGGTAGAGCATTTGTAAAGCTATTTCAGGCAGGAAATTTGTAACTTTACAAACTTTTAACAGATGAAATTTAACTGCAAACAT
Source organism: Platorchestia sp. MABIK (assembly GCA_014220935.1). Classification (NCBI taxonomy): domain Eukaryota; kingdom Metazoa; phylum Arthropoda; class Malacostraca; order Amphipoda; family Talitridae; genus Platorchestia; species Platorchestia sp. MABIK. Next base: position 10,164 of record JACJUY010014692.1, on the reverse strand, counting down.
TTCTGGTCTGGACTAGAAAATTTTACCTTTCAAAAGTGTATTCATAGGCTTTAAGTGGTAGATGGGTGGAAGATCACGAGAATAAGGATGATACGATATAGTGTCGTATTTCAAGCTTGTGAGTGTCTGTATAGTCTTTCTAGCAGTGGCAGGGCGTCATTTGTGCTATTAACATCATACAGAAACCAATTATTGCTGGTAAGCGTTAAATTAATGATCAACGAGAGTAAGCTGCTTGGTGGATAGGTTGCCAGCAAGGACCAACATAGGTGCGGCTTTGTCCCTCTAAGGATGGCTTGCACTTTTGGTTTTTCTGGAACGAAAGAACCTTTCACTTTAAACAAAATTTTGGTAAAAGCAATGACAGGTGGTCGTGTGCAGATTTGTTTGAAGTTCTTTTAATGGTGCACGCTAAATTTACAGTTGGTGAGATAGTTTTCGCAGTGGTTAAACACTAAAATTCATTTGGTGCCTCCCCAATTTTTCCAAAAGTGTCGGAGAATCAGTGCTGCTAGACGGGCTGATTTACTGCGAAAAGTTAGCAAGCATTGGATTGACACGATGGAGCTAGGCTATGCAAGTATTTGGGCAAGACTTCGTAATTTCTCCTGGCTTTGGTATTCCAAGAATGGCTGTCAAACAATATTTATGGTCGTGTATAACACCCAAGATGTGGTTTCCATACTCGCCCATTTTAGACCCATGAAGTACAAGCGTAGCGCTGCTGCCCTCACAGTACCACAGACTCACTGGAGGCCGCCATTGACAGTATCCGGGATGAACGTGATGACATGGTGTCAGCGGGCGGGGCTTCGTTTCTCCGTTGAACTTAATAAACTGAAGGCGGTTCCATTAAATTACTTGAATACAAAAATCATTAGTACAAAGATTTTTGGAGAAATGATTCATTGAATAACTGCATTTACGAAGAAGAGAGTTATTTAACAAAATACCATCACCGTCCTAAAACAAATCTCGTACTCTGTTTTCATATCGATTCAAAACTCGCTCTCGTGCTAAATTTAATTGAACGCAATTATATGAAACGTAAAATACAACATCAAATTCGCTTGTGACTTCCGTAATTAACGATAGAAGAATGTTTATACGCGTGATGGCTTCACCGCTTGTGGATGTGGTGTAAACTTAAACGAAATGAAGTGAGGAGTCTACATAAGACGATTTCATGAAAATTCAGATGCGATGCTTTTCCTACGCGTCCCAAACTCTGTTTTCTAACGTTAGCTTCGATAGAAAACAAAACTAATACTCAAAGCCGATATCAAATCTCAATCTCACCCCATACTCCCTATTCAAAGAAGTTTAACTCTAAGAAATTCTTTGAGTGAAAAAATTGCACCATCCATTTTTAAGGCTAAATCTGGCTAATCTGAACCTGCTCAATGACACACTGAACGACACAATCAGATTTTAGTGCGAATGCAACTTTAGTTGCAATCAACCAATAATATTTTTCAGTTGCGTTGCGATCGATTTAAGAAATCATGTAAAATTTAGTTTGATTTGAAGTAACACTTAAGCCCTTCGTGACCCAGTCTAACTTTTTCGCCGCCTGCATGCGTGTTAGACTGAGAAGTTTGGCAGCATCTTGAACAATGGAGGCTGGGGCCATTCCCTATATTGCGATCCATCACTTCCTTGGAGTCTAGTGCGGATGGGAAACGCCTGAACGTGACAGGCGCATAGATATCTTCAAAATTACTCGCAAATATACACAAAATGGACTAATTTCCCAATACAAAACGTGCATTTTCCTTCCAACACAACGATGAGAGAAGCTGATATTACTCCATCGTTGAGAAATAACGTCGTGAGGCTTACTCGTATAAATGATTGAAGCTTAATGTGCTCGCATTGGCGCATTTGCGGCCGCGATTCTTACGTAATTTCTACCATGTCTGAAATAACGATCAACTCTATTACAAAAACCATACGGAATAAGTTTAAAATAGTCTGATTGACAATATTTTTTCACCTATCGTAAAGCTTTCAGAATTCAATGGAACACAATTGGTAGAATATTGTTAAACCAAAAACTTAGAAGCGAAGAAAATGCTAATAACATTAGTCACTTTACTCTTAGAAACAAAATATCGAAAAAGTTTTCGAGACCAGCTCCATTATCTGTTCTTTAAAATATTAAGTTTAACCAATACGGCGTTAGAATGAAGTCAAGGTCGATTCAAAACTCCTGATTTTCTTTGCGTGAAATTAAAAACAAACAAAAAAACAGAAAATAAAAACACTTGTGCAATAACTATCTGAAGCGAATAAAAATTCAGATTGTAATTTGAAATTGGGTTTTCCCTAAAAACGTTCAACGATTCTAAAATCTGGAGGTCAAAACAGCTGAAAAACAATCAATCGCCGTAAAATCATCTCAATACTACTCAGTATTGTTGTGTAAGTGAGGATAAACTTGTAAGTTGCCGGTATGAAAACTTTTTCCGCAGTGCTCCACCACTCTAGCGTAAATATTGCGTGATGTCATTCCGACGTACGCCGATGCGCACAATTATACTTACACACAACAGAAAAGTTCATAATACCAGTAATAGAGTCCTCGAACAATACAGTGAAAAAAGAACCGTCATACTGCTCACCAGTATGATGCATAAACATACTCAAGGGAAATGGTTACAGAATAAAGACTGCAGTTCACAAGCTAGTATAAAAGCGAAATATGGTGAAGTACAATTTAGGTAATTTACTAATTTAACAAGAGTGTTGGACATACAATATTTTCTTGCTAAAAACTTTTTGATTTGGAAAATTTGTGATTCCAGGAGGAAAACCATTGGGGCAAAAATTTACGAAAATGATTAAAATTCTGTATGTGCGTCAATAAACGATGAACAGGTTATGCCCTGTATATTTAGCAGTGTTTTGATATGGTTGATTTTGCTGTTTTAAAACGGATGCTAAGCTAAATTTGTTCCATATCCCGAGAACGTTGGCTTGCGATGTACAGAAATGATAAAATAACTTTGTGTCATGATAACTATGAAATTTATACTTATTGCTATTTTCAATTTACATTATGAATTTAAATGTTGGGTAGTTCTCATTCCGATATTTACGATTCTTTAGCATGGGCAGGGCTTAAAAAACCAAGAAAGTAACGTCAATGTAATAATCATAAAATACCTATTTAAAAGGTGGAAGGAAACCTACTGAATCAATTTTTCTCAGGGAAATAGAAGTATTTTACAAAAATTGTTTCTTGGAAAAAAATGCTGGATTTTCTAGAGTTTTTGTTATTAAATTCTTAGTGAATCTTCAATAAGACAATAGTTGACATTTTTTATGATTGATGAACCTTTCCTGCATTAAAATCGATATCGACGTTTGAAATCAGAATTGGTATGATTTTTCAAAACTGCAGCTTTAAAACAATGAATTAATAGTTGAAGTGGTTGTATTTATTTAAAGAATAACCTGAGCAGGCGAATACTCGAAGAGTGGATGGAGCTGGCTGTCACCAGAGGATCTCTCGAGTTACACGACGATGTTGAGTTCCTGCTGTCTATGTAGGGATTATGAACACAGTCCACGCTCCTTATTTTACTCTGTCTAAAACCATTATACCTTACAGAAGGGTCACTTTACAAATCAGGAGGGACTAAAAAATGTTACTCTACTTTCATGGTCACAAAAAACTAAAATTTATCAAAGCCCACGATAGGTATGACACTAAAAAGAGCGTCCCCTGTAAGGGAAAAATACCGCAATGGAACTTCTCTCAAAGCAAAATGTGTTATCAGGGTTCAGGGTACAGTAGGCTGAAAAGTCTCCGTATCGTACCAAGAACGTGCACTTTACATTATTAGGAACATTTTTATACATCCTTATGATTCGAAATTTCTATTGCAATATGAATATCGAACTAAATCGAAAATTTGCAGAAATCAATCAGATATTACAAATCGAACAATCAACATCGAAACTCAGGAAACAGGGTGGTAAAAAATATTCAAACACAAAGTACAAGCACATTATTAAATGGTCCCACAGCCCTTATTAGCTACAAATCCTCCCAGTCGTTTATCAGAAAAGATGGAGGTCATTCACAGGTCCTGCGGAATTTTTTCGTTCTTCAATTCAGATTTCATCTAATTCAGAAAAATTAGAGGGTTGACTTTCCCCAAAGTTGAAGTTCAGAAACTTCTAGAGATTTTCAATTTAAATTAGTTTCAAAGATCGTAAAAATCATGACTAAAAAACCCAGATTCGGTTATTTCGTAGCCAAAATGATACTTGTTTCAACAAATGCTGAGAGTAGTTAA
>JACJUY010014688.1:0-10024 GCA_014220935.1 Platorchestia sp. MABIK | reverse complement strand
AGTAGCCCTGTACTGTGTGTGTATGTATGTATGTGTGCGAAGAATGTGTGTAACTGGAAGGTGAATGGAATGTTGTGATGTGAAATAGCTGTTTCAAAGATCCGTAAAAATTGTAAAAGGTCAATCGCATGTTCAGATCAATGAAATCACTGGAAAAAATCACGAGCTGATGATTCTTGTTTTTCAGCATGACGATGCCACCCACCACACAACATCGCATACATTCAATCAGACAGCTTTGAGAGTAAGAGCAGCGTAAAAAGGTGAATTACAAATAAGTGGGAGTGACATCTGAGATTAAAACTTGAGCACATAGGGGAAGACAGGCAAATTACACGCATGAACGAGATGCTGCGTTTTATAAATGGTTAATTTTCTAAACTCTCAATTTAACATTAGAAGTATTTTTATCGGTCTCTGTCTGATGAAATAACAGCCGCTATAGCATATTCAGATGGCACTCCACCCCCTCACAGAGGGCACCATACCATCACGCAGATGGCACTATATCACCACACTTCTGGCGTCATACAACTGGCACCATATTACAACTGTCACCACACCACCTCTCAGATGACACCATACCACCACACAGCTGGCGCCATACTTCAACTGGCACCACACGGCAACACAGCTGGCACCACACCACCCTACAGCTGGCACCACAACACTCTACAGCTGGCACCACACAACCCTACAGCTGGCACCACACCACCCTACAGCTGGCACCACACAACCCTACAGCTGGCACCCACCAGACTCTTCTCGTTTTCTTTCACGTTTTTGTTTTCGTAAAAAACGCGTTCACGTGAAGCCTCAGCCAGACCATCAGACCGTGAGAAGTTTTATTTATCACGTTATTACAGCCTAAAAGTGTAAAAATATCGCAAGAGATGACCTGCATTTTACTTAAACCATCTATAAATGAACGTTTTTGAATATTTCTATGGGCTTTCATTGTGACAGAAGAAAGAATGTGGGTTATCCCGTTTAGGAAATTGTGAGTGCGTGAACGCGCCGAGGTTACAGGCTCATCCGGTCGAGGCGTGGGAAGGTGACGTGTGCCGCTGCCTGGCAATGCTATTCCTACGGTAGATTTTCCGGCCCTCCCACCCCTGTTTTGTTACTATAAACTTCCTTCGGTGCTGTGCTATTCCTACGGGAGGTGCCCTGAAGTATGCTGAAGTCTAGTTTGTGAAGTCGTTAATGATTGAATGTGCAGTAATTGAAAACATATCAATCATATGTGAAGCTGAAATCAAATGCTAATTCATTCTTAAAAGCTACAGTTATCGAGCATTAACACCCGCGAGCTTTTTCAGCAAAAACTTTGAAAAATTGCGATATTGAGCAAAAAACAGTAAATCTATTATGAATGTTTCAAGCATGAATGAAGGCCAAAAAAAGAAACAAAAACAAATCTATGAGGAATATTTAAGAATGAGTGAAGGTCAAAAATAGAAGGAAGAAGAAACGCAATGTTATTCCTACGAGACGCTGCCGGTGGTCCAGCCTGTGCGCCGCAATGCTATTCGTACGGAAGTTGCGTGCGGGTACCAACCTTCGTTTGCATCTCGGCTCTTTGTCCTGGTGGTAAACAAAAAAAGAGCAAAATAAAGAGCTGCAAACAACGTAGCTGGGATGCAAGAGCAAAGTTTTTGTTGTTCTGCTGGGAACTTAGAACAAATTAGAACAATGATAGCTAATTTCTATTCAACGAGTATTCTTTCGTTCTTTTGGTATAGGAAACAACTGAATAATTAAGAATTTAAAGAAAAGTGACTTCGCTCATGAAAAGGAACTTCTCTGGATTCATAATAGAATAAATGATGTAAAGTTAAATTAACGTTATTTCGAAGCTCTGGAAGAAATATTATACATTGAACGTTATTTTGTGAGAGTACAATTTTATTTATTTTTACTATATATGTGAGAATATTGTCAAGTCTGAGCTACAAGTATATTCTTAAAAATATCCTCTATTTTAGAAAATGGTGAATCACTAATGAATGTAGAAGGTCTTTAATTAACGAACAATTTTAAAGTTAAACAATATTAAAGAACACTTTTAAAGTCAACACTGAGTGGCTATGGTATATGAAGGAACAATTCCATTCTCATGCCTATTTAGTACACACACATAATGCTGTTTATTTTATATATATATATATATATATATATATGTATAAAGAGTATTTGGCATACATAAATACTATTTACCGTTCGTAAATACCATATAATATACATAAATACTATTTACTATACATAAATACCATTAAGAATACATAAATGCTATTTAATACACATAAATACCATTTAGTATACACAAATACTATATACATAAATACTATTTAGCATACATAAATACTACTAAGTGTAGATAAATACCATACACTCAAATAACTTTTCTTTTGACGCCGGAGTTAAGACCAACTCTGCAACGCTTACTAATCTGTGCGTAAAATGTTCAAGTGTGCTTTTAGATTCTCTTCTATTCTAGAAATCTGCACTCCAGTTCAGATTAAATTCTGCATTCCGTCTCCAATTTGAAAAACCGCACGAAATTTCGTGGACAACGTATTAAGAAATTCGTTCCTCATTCGTGAGTGAAAGTACAGGAATCGAAGGGCAAAATGTGATACGTGACCGTAATATCAAAATAACATTTTTTGTTCACTTTCGGATCCTTCAACGCATAAAAATCCCTACTAGTTTACCATAATCCACCTGACTTGAACCTCAATTTCTTATCATTTGATTTTAAATGGTTATTTTCATGCAACTAAAATAAATACCTTGATTTCCAATTCTGATCATAACTACAAAAATTTATTAAATCGTATTTACCACCGCCTTCCATTTACTGTCGTATTTGCCACTCCACGCTTTACATTCGACTCATTGTACCCCATTTTCTGTACTATTTACTGGCTAATTTGCCACCTTTCTTCCACACCCTATTTGCCATCCTGTTTCTCACTTCCACAGGAACACCATATATGCTCGCACATTTAGTACTCCATTCAGTGCCCTTATTTGATCACTCCCTATTTCTTGCGAATTTTTCCATATGTTATACCCACAATTCCCAGCCCCACACTATACCCCTTTCAACCCCCTCATTTTTCCCACCCCCATCTTCCCCCATTCACCCCACAACCCCCCTCCCCACCACGTCCCATTGCTCACAGCAGAGTGAGAGATGTGCCAGGATTGGCCCAATTAACCACACTCAGCAGCTGACCAGCAAAAATTAGCAATTTGGTACGGTCAATTTTGCTGACGGCCGTCAGATGTGACCTCAAAAATGCGATTCAGGAGCAATACTCAGTACGGTCGTGTGATCACTCACAGCAGTACGGTTGTTTGATCATTCAAAGCAGTACGGTCGTGTGATCATTCACAGCAGTACGGTCGTGGGATCATCCACAGCAGTACGTTCGTGTGATCATTCACAGCAGTACGGTCGTGAGATCATTCACAGCAGTACGGTCGTGGGATCATTCACAGCAGTACGGTCGTGTGATCATCCACAGCAGTACGGTCGTGGGATCATTCAAAGCAGTACGGTCGTGTGATCATTCAAAGCAGTACGGTCGTATGATCATTCACAGCAGTACGGTCGTGGGATCATTCACGGCAGTACGGCCGTGTGATCATTCACAGCAGTACGGTCGTGTGATCATTCACAGCAGTACGGTCGTGGGATCATTCACGGCAGTACGGCCGTATGATCATTCACAGCAGTACGGCCGTGTGATCATTCACAGCAGTACGGTCGTGTGATCATACACAGCAGTACGGTCGTGTGATCATACAAAGCAGTACGGTCGTGTGATCTTACAAAGCAGTACGGTCGTGTGATCAATGATTGTTACCGCGATTGCAAATCATCACACTATCATTCGATCATCACTAAGTAGAGCTCGGTGTAAAATATTGAATCAGAATAAAGCAAATAATGTTAGGACAATGAAAACATTAATGATTTATAAAGTTTTCAAGGAAATTCTAGAATAAATAAAATAAATTACATGTAAAATATCGTTCCTCTAGAAACAAAAAAAGCATTTTTGTCTGAATTTTAATGAAAAAAAAATCATCCAAGTGTTTCCATCATAGAAATAGCAGGTCGCCTGCAGCGCTTTGTGATAAATAAGTCTTGTGTCGAGTGTTGTGACTAATAGTGTGTCCTATGGTGTGTCTAGAATTTTGTCCAGTATTGTGTCTAATTATGTATCTAGAATTGTGTCTAGGATTGTGTCTAATTATGTATCTAGAATTGTGTCTCGAATTGTGCCTAATTATGTATCTAGAATTGTGTCTAGGATTGTGCCTAATTAAGTATCTAGAATTGTGTTTAGGATTGTGCCTAATTATGTATCTAGGATTGTGTCTAGGATTGTGCCTAATTAAGGATCTAGAATTGTGTCTAGGACTGTGCCTAATTAAGTATCTAGAATTGTGTCTAGGATGTGTCTAATTATGTATCTAGAATTGTGTCTAGAATTGTGCCTAATTATGTATCTAGAATTGTGTCTAGGATTGTGCCTAATTAAGTATCTAGAATTGTGTCTAGGATTGTGCCTAATTATGTATCTAGGATTGTGTCTAGGATTGTGCCTAATTATGTATCTAGGATTGTGTCTAGGATTGTGCCTAATTATGTATCTAGGATTGTGTCAAGAATTGTGCCTAATTAAGTATCTAGAATTGTGTCTAGGATTGGGCCTAATTAAGTATCTAGAATTGTGTCTAGGATTGTGCCTAATTAAGTATCTAGAATTGTGTCTAGGATTGTGCCTAATTAAGTATCTAGAATTGTGTCTAGGATTGTGCCTAATTAAGTATCTAGGATTGTGCCTAATTATGTATCTAGAATTGTGTCTAGGATTGTGCCTAATTATGTATCTAGAATTGTGTCAAGAATTGTGCCTAATTATGTATCTAGAATTGTGCCTAATTATGTATCTAGAATTGTGTCTAGAATTGTGCCTATTTATGTATCTAGAATTGTGCCTAATTATGTATCTAGAATTGTGTCTAGAATTGCACCTAGTATTGTAAGCATTTCTGCTACACAATATTGCACACTGCACCACACAAAGTGCTACATTCATAACTGTTTTTGAATTGTACGACGATTGTGTGAGCACTGCACTATTTCCTGCTAAATTATTAAAACATTGAGTAAGGTAACTCAAAGTGAGGTAACTCACAGTGAGGTACCTCACAGTGAGCTAACTCACAAGTACCTATAGTTTACAGACCTCCATATAAGAGAGCTGAAAAATAGAGACAAAGAAGCGCATGTATCAAAAGAGCATATATTTCCTCACAAATTTCGCATCTGCTGACAAACTTTACATCCACTCAAGAATCTAACATCCTCTATAAATGATACATCCCTTCACGAGTCTTATACTCACACGAAAGCCATCAACTCACACGAAACTCATCCTCATTAAGAATCCCTCACAAGTTAATATTTCACAACTGAACTGCGTCACCAACAATGATTGTTCAAGCAATTGCCAATAATCACGTATAATTTAATCATCACTAATGAGACCTGGGTGTAAGTTTATGATCCCCATCGATCGTCAGCTGAGAGGCAACTCAACCAGCGACGTGACGCAAAAAAGAGTCATTTCTTATGTGTTTGGGAAACTACGTTTGACCTCGCGGGCAGGGCTCAGCGAAACGGCAAGTGTGGTTCTCGGAAGCCATTAAAATTGCATCGAATTTATGTGCATACTTGCTGCATGTTGATATCCACATTGCGAGAGTTGCAGTTTTGTGATGGTGCAGCACAAGTATTGCTCTGTTTGTGTGTAAAGTGTTTGTGCAGTAGCCCTGCACTGTGTGCGTGTGTGTGTGTGTGCAGTAGCTCCATGTTGTGTGTGGAGTGTGTGTGCAATAACCCTGTACTGTGTGTGTATGTGATCGGAGTGTGCATGTAACTGTTACGTTCATGTGCGAGGTATGTCAATTCTGCGTTGTGTTGTGAACAAGCTCATGTTAAATTATGATGCTTGCCACGATGTTGCCACTCGCCTCACTTACATGTTGCTGGTGATGCTTAAAATAACCTCAAATATTTCCGGCGAGGCTTAAAATAACTCAAATGTTCCTGCAAATGATTTAAATTACCCTAAATACTCCTACCGATGCTTCAGACAACCCTAAATGAACGAGGCAATGCTCCAAACCTCCCCAAATGTTGATGAGAATGTTTCAGACAGCCCTATAGATTAGTAGCAATGCTCTAAATATCCTCATATACTAGTGGCAATGCCAAAAATAAACGCAAATACTACTGGAACACTCTAAACTTCCCCAAATACAATTGGCAAAGCTTCAAGGCCACCATTTCCAAAAACTTGAAAAAAATTTTCTATTGGACTTACGTCTATGAAAATTTGCAGACTACTAGATCTCTAAAATCGTAACAACTTTAACAAACAAGTTTTTTTCATTAGGGCATATAAAATTTATTATTCCTTATAATATAAAAAATATATATATATCATTTGTTTCAAATTCTCCGAAATTTAAAAAGCTAGAGCAATGCGGTTTGTTGCATTTGAAAGTGAAATGTGTGCTCCAAAATCGCTATAAGACAGTTTTTTGATTTGAACTCTTTCCGAATTTATAAAAAAAATTTTAAAAGAGGTAGGGTAAAATAAATGTACGAGGAGCTCGTGGGATTCGAACTCGGGACTAGAAATTACCACGCCAGCGCACTATCGAGCTCCTCGATAGTGCGCTGTATCCCTTTCTAGTCCCGCGCTGTATCCCTTTCTAGTCCCGAGTTCGAATCCCACGAGCTCCTCGTACATTTATTTGATTTGAAAAACCTTGTGGAGGACGTAAGCTTCCCGTACTAGATTCATTAACTGTTTCTGGGGGTTGTTGGACTTTGAATTCTCGAGGTAGGGTAAAAGTTAAAATTTTAGGGTAAAAAGTCTACGGAAAGTTTCCCGTGGAATTTTTTGAAAATTCATACATAGGAATTTTAGAGCACACATTTCACTTTCAGATGCAGCAAACCACATTGCTCTAGCTTTGTAAATTTCGGAGAATTTAAAACAAATGTCTTGAAAACTTATTTATTTTATAAAAGATATTTTTAAGATTCAAAATACTGTTTCTCCTACAGTTTTTTAGCTACAGCGATGATTTTGGTATCATTGCATGCAAAAAAACAAGAGCGTTTCGAAAAATTAAATAGTTTTTCAAAATTCATTTTCGTTCCACAGTTATAACGTCATAAATTTGAATTAAAAAAAAAAAATTGCTCTCTAATTTTTTGATTTTTTTAATTTAAAATTGGACATTTGAGGAAAAGCATTTAATTTTTTGGAATGTCCACGTTATACTGCATCCAATGACACCAACATCATTACTGTTGCTTAAAAACTGTCAGAGGAGAAGCATTTAGAAAACCCCCAAAAAATGTCGTTTTTTATGACTTCCCATTTTCTTTTCAAAAAAATCGCATTTTGTCACGACAGATGAATGATTCTAAATTGCATTTCCTATCAGTAAACTAAATTTCATTACTCTAGGTCCAATAATAAAAAAGTGTCCGTGAGGGGGATCCTTTCTTTTAAAACATCAGCTTTTTCCCCCAATATGGTGAAAATGGTTCATGGACTACTCTAATATACTTTCACTTAGATAAATAACGTATTTCTCATGAAAATATACAAATTAAAAATACGATTTGATTACTTTTACCAGCCAATGAAGAGCCTTGCACATCTACCCCACCTCCCCTTCCGGGGGGGTGGGGGCCGTAAAAAGTCGTAGCAGACCTTTCTAAGGGACTGTTACATACTTTCAATTCAACTAAATAATGATTTACAATATAAATTTACACATTATTACACCAAGAAAGGCGTACAAGTACGGCTGTGTTGCCTTTATCCCTAACTACCTTCACTTTCCCCCCTTCTNAAAAGCCTCAAATATTAATGGCAATGCTCCAAAACACCCCCAAATATAGTAATGGCAACGCTCCAAACAGCCCTAAATAATATTAGCAAAGCCCCAAACAGTCCTAAAAAAATAAGTGACTCCCCAAACAGCCCCAAATAATATTAGCACGGCTCCAAACAGCCCAAATCAAATTAGGAATAAAATTCCATTCCCATCTGGCCGCAGCTCAATGCCGTCACGCCGACATTGGCCGAACGCGAAATTTACGCTTGATCACCGCCTGGAAACTCTGGCATTCCTGAATGTTAAGCAAGATGCAATAATGGCAAATGCTGCCATATTTGTGTCCAGTCATGCAAGACACAAGTGAGTCGATTTAATAATCTTCCAATTTATTTTTTCAACACTTTCGTAAGCAGCAATGCGGATTATAATGTACCTTCTGTCTTCACTGTGGTATGGAGTAAATTTTTGGATACCTTTTTTGAGTATTTTGGAACATCACAGACGTAAAATTTAGTCTAAATTACTCCTAGTATTTATGCACTATTTGAGAAAATACACATTCTAAAATTCTTGATGAATAGTTAGTTTTACAAATTATCCCTAACACCTTTTATACTTTTGCAAACAAAACGCGAAAAGTTTATTTGTTAGTTTGTATTGTGTCAAATCTTTTATAAAATTGTAGTACATTACTCACGGGAAAATCTGAATACTTAATGCGTGTTTACAAAGTTATAATTATTATAGAACACTTACCCTCAACAGGGATGAAAAACAGCTATATATGTGTATACTAAATAGTTCCTTCGCATTTCTTTGGCTATCCTAAATAAATTATAAATTTGCAAGGTTACAACAAAATAAGTTTGCGTCAGGACTTATTTTTATTTTTCATAAAGGATTTTCTTTGAAATTTTCATGCGTACCGATGATGGAGAAATATTCAGACTTTTTTTACCTTTCAACCGATATATAAATCACTAAAGCACACAAAAAATTTCAGAAATAGTGGGCAAGAATAAGTTGTAAACTTTTAATTTAAAACTCTCCCCTACATTTTCTTCAGTACTTTTGAAATTTTTCTTAATTTCATATTTCATCGTCAGCAATTGATTCAACGTTAAAAAAACTCTCATTTTTTGCAGATGCAGGTATCCCGTAACAATGGAGGTCAACCAGAAATATTCTGCATGTAATGGTCTTCAAATGAAAAATATTCAGATTCATCTGGACCTTTATTTTTGATGCAGTATTACATTTCACAAAACTTTTGAAGAGCCACTACGTACTTCTATAGACCGCAAAAAACAGGATAGCGTCTCTCCTGTGATTCAAAATCAACATTGACTATAAAAACCTATAGGAATGCAGAGTTAACACTTAATAACTGACTTTACTGAAAATTGTGACCTATACGTGAGAACTAAACAAAAATGACGAGCAGTTTGAAGTGCACGAGATGATGTTCATTTGACTTATAATGCAACGCGTGCGTGTGTAAAACTTTCGAGTTTTCTTTTTACCTACAGAAAGACATCGTAAAAGATTCCTAAATTAATAGGCATATGCGCATTAATATTTGGGAAGAAATGTGCGTCACCTAAATTAACGCATTTTAGAAAAAAATATGCGGATGGAAATTTTACGATAGCTAAGACAAAGTGAAGTTTGAAATGCACTGAAATGAAAGCAAATCTGGGAATAAATAAAATTATATTACGCATAAAGACGAAAATAATTTCTTTGGCTGCAATAAATACAAAAAATGAATACCAAACGCTAAAGAAGCCATGGTCATCATTCGGACACAGTCTGAAAACTTTCATTTTCATTAGCGTGTGCCAATAAAATACATATCTCTGTTGAACTTTGTTCAATTAAAATGCTTATGAGAAAAATAAGTGAAATGAAGCAAGCTGTCAAATACGCTGGAAAAAATTATGTTGGTGACATTTTAATTACATTTACGGTGCTAAGGAATTTTAAGCAGAATTGTATATTTAACTCCTAGAACTTTTTGAGATAAAAAATTTGAAATTACAGTATTTGCGTTAACATGTATGTGCTGCCTTCG
>JACJUY010014687.1:0-14336 GCA_014220935.1 Platorchestia sp. MABIK | reverse complement strand
GCACAACGAAAACGAAAATATTTTGTCACAGAAAATGTTGAAATTTACCCATTCACATGGCAGCAAGGACATTTTTTTATTTTCTATTCATAAACACGTCGAAGTATAAAATTCTTCGCTTTTACTATTTTAAAATGCTTCAGCACGTTGGCAATTGAAAAAGGTACGCGTAGAAATAATTTCAGCTAGAAAACCCATCTAAATTGGCAACACGTCCGCTTGGCTTCTTCTTGCTCAAGTTCGGACCATAGCAGAATTCTTTGCGTGTGGGAGTTCGTAAGTTACCTCGCAGGTGATGTCATGCAATAAAAACTTAAACGCGGCTGCAAGGCGAGCGTCTTGCTGCGGAATTGTTCACAGAGAATCATTTATATTCCTTATATTCTTTCCATTCCAGGAATTCCTACGCCCAAGATCGAATGGCATTTGGACGGTGAACTTCTTCGAGACGACCAAAATCTTGACCCGAATAATATCAGAGCAACGAGATTGAAATCCGGGGCGCAGTTCAAATATTCTTTCTCTAAAAGCTCGGATGCAAGTCGGGAACATGACGACGGCGAAAAAAAGAGCTTGGATAAGCGAAAAACAATCAAGTCTCGCCGGAAATCTGAGCAAACATTTGAAGGAAGGAGAATTAGCGAGAGCTTCCCATTTAACCATTCAAAAAAGGGGTATCCGAGCAAGCTACAGTCGGTATCCAGAGGCTGGCTCACTCTCTATGACGTCGGTCGAGAGCTGCTGCTGACCAGGGTTCAGTGCGCGGCTGTCAACAGCAAGACGTTGCCTAGCGTGTCCACCTCTGCTACGCTGGATATGAATTGTGAGTGTCGCATGCGCCCTGGGTATTGTTGTGCGTACATGCGAACAGTGAGTTAAGTTCTATTGGAAGCTGATGAGTGCAGCGAGGGCAATGAGAACATTTCAAGTTCTATTAACACAAACAGGTGTGACATTTTTAAATTAATGATTAGATATCATGATGGAACTCGCCTAAATAACATTTCAGAGCTCAGTATTGCTGCAAAAAAGTGAAACAGTTCTTTTTAAGTAAACTCTCCCACTAGATAGGAAATTATCCAAATAAGCATACTGAAATATTGAAATGCTCTGATTTCTATTCCCCTCAAACAGTATCCCCAGTTTGATTTTCTAACAAAGCAATGTTAAAAATTTAATGGTAATCATGAATTGTTCATCGCTTCAAATACTCGCAGATACCTCTTGGTTGATTTTTTTTTTCGACCGATATTTCGAATCTTTCTTTACTTTCTAGCGTCACCAGTCAATAAAGCTAAAAATTTAACGAAAAAACAAATCTTAACTTGCATCTCGTACCTGAAAAATTGCAATTATTGTATAATAACTACTTGCTAATCTCAAACAATACACCCTCATTTACTTTTGTTTCAGTGTCACCACTCGGAATTCGGATTAAATTAAACTAGAACCTTCACTTTATAGACAAATCACAACTCTCTTCAAAAAATAGCAATAGCTTCTATAATATACTTTAATCTCAAACGATGCGCCCTAATTCCTTTTGTTGAAGTGTTACCTGTGAGAATACGGGCTTAATAGAGCTTGAACTCTCACTTTGTAGACAAATCGCAACTCGCACCAAAAAGTCGCTTAAATTTCTCTAATACATTCTTATCACAAACGATAGACCTTAATTTCCTCCCGTTGCAGTGTCACCAGTCGGTATTCGGATCGAACAGAGCCCAGAGGCTCTCATCGCAGGCCGATCAGCAGACATTTCCTGCGTGTCGTGGGGGTCGCGGCCGCCGGCAGTGCTGACTTGGTGGAGCAACCTCACGAGGCTCACGGTGCCCAGCAGCCTGGTCAGCAAAATACTAAATCCTTCATTCTTCCATAACTGTCACATGTTTTCAAAATACATGTACTTCTCCATGACCTAGTGAGGACTAATCGGTAACGAAATTAAGAAGCTTTTTAGCTAGGTAAATTGTAGAAAAGTGAGAAAGTATTGCGTGTTTCTTGATTTTGACCTACTGTTTTTATAATGTTGTCTATCAGTGAGCAGTGAGCATTCGAATTAAGCTTTATTTCGAAAAACCATTTCTCATCGCAAATTGCATGCCTAACTTTCGTCTTAGGCGCTTTTTTTCACGATTGCCGTTTCACAGCTTCATTTACTGGTCTTGAATCTTTAAGGTTAGCGCTCGATTACAGTGCAATTTCGTGCCTCTTTCGTACGTCCCCGCATCAGCAGGAACGTTCCACTGCTCAGTTCTAAAATAAGTTGTGATCAATTTCCAAGAGTTGCAGAAAAACATGCGGCAATTAACAAAAGATCTTGAAGGCAACCACAAAGTAAGACTGGGCCATTCAACTATAGAGTGACTTGCCCCACTATGAAGAACAGTCAAAAAGCCTATATCAAATTAATGGAACTTACACACAGTATCGAATCAATCTCAACCAGTCTAAGCAAAGATGCGGAAAAATTTTCCTAAAGTAGGTTGAATAGTAGAAAACCTAAAACAACACTTACGGAGTTAATAAGTTGACGATTTATGTCATTAAACAGTCATAAAATATGATCAAATTTAAACCCACAGTGAAACATATTTTACATAAAACCTTGTGATATGACTGCAACTACACCATGCATATCAGCGGCTATCATTGCTCAGTTTTGGAATATTTGTTTGGATGTAAGACTTGTAAGTTTACCCAACAGGGCAGTGAAATCATTGTGTATGTATGTTCTTAAAAAGCAAAGGCTTTGTGTGAATCAGAATAGCTTATTAACGCTTTTAAATTTCTACCTGGAATAAGAGAGACAATTTTAAAATTTCCCTTTTAGCTGTAGGCTTACGCTTACTGCTTTGCAGATATTTTCCAGTTGAACTCAGCATTCTTTGCTTCGATTACACGTATTTCTGCGACTATCATGGTGATATTTGCCATGCTTCACTTTTGACTGAATGAATATTGATGTCAGCTGAAAATTTCAGATAGAAAGTCTGATTTTCATTCATGATGAAATACTTCACAAAAAATGTTTGGTAACAAATGTACGGTAATTCGAACTGTTCTATCATTTTATTCCGTCGTCGCAGGGGCTTTTAGAATTCTGATGACTCGAGATTTCTTTTCGCTTTTGCGCACGTAAGAAGCTAATAAGATCATTAAAATAAAGGAGCTTGACTTCGCAATGAGATTTAATGGCATTTATCATGTTTTTTATCAACGCCTCATGGTCTCGGTGTAAAAAACAGAGTAGGGTAATTTTTGCCTCTACATAGGTTATGTTGATTTTTCCTACAACAGATTTGATGTTAGTCTTTGCAGTAACAGAGTAAGGTTTGAATTTTGCCATTGAATTAGGTGGAATACCTGCAGGTCATCTGTGAATCGATTCGTCAATAATTATAATCCATTTCCTTTAACATATGAGCATTGTTGTCATTGACTATTCATTCAAAAGTATTATTATTGACAATAAATTGACGGTAGATTTAAAATTGGGGTTGTTATAGGAGCAGGATGCAAAAGGGGATCTACTACCCTGTATTTTACCTAATATACCGAAGTTTTTAAATTTCACTGTTCACGTTTCTATTGCATCTAGAAGAACGAAAATGAATACAGATGTGTAAAATTAAATTCTGAACACATTTTTCCTCTAAAAATTTTTGATCCTTGCAATAGAGAAATGTTTTTGTGCGAACAAAAGAAAAAATACATATCCTTGCGCAAAACTTTTCCCACTCTACAGTTTTTTTACGTAGAAGCGTGATTGTGGTCTCATTCGACGCTGAAGGACTGTAGGAACCTCGTAATGAAAGATTTTATTTTAATTTCGAACTAGAAAAAATAGTTATTGTTACAATGTCCAACAATTGCGATTTTCTATTGCGAAAATCGAAATTTTTATGGAGGCAAATGTGTTCGGAATTCAATTTTACATATCTGTATTCATTTTCGTTCACCTAGTTGCAATATAAATGTGTAAGCTAAGACCATTACATTTTTGGACAAATGTAACAACAAATTTTTTTCTAATTCGAAATTCAAAAAAAAATCCCTCGCTCGATGTTTCTACAGTCCTTCCGTGTCGAATGAGACCAGAATCGCGCTTCTATGTAAAAAAATTGTAGAGTGGGAAAAGTTTTGCTCAAGTAAACATATTTTTTCTTATGTTCGCAAAATAGCTTTTTCTATTGCAAAAATCTAAAATTTTTATAGCTGAAAATGTGTTCAGAATTTAATTTTACATATCTGTACTCATTTTCGTTCCTCTAGATGCAATAGAAACGTGAACAGTGAAATTTGAAAAATTTGGTAAAATACAGGGTATATATATATATATAGTAGATCCACATGGGAGGTTCATCAAAACTTGAACTGAAATCAAAAACTCAAAACTGGAATCAAAACTTTTTGATTTCAGAAACAGGTTATAAATTTAATGCATTTACAAGGACTTCAGGTGCAAATCCGAACTTTTCTGCCAATACCAGGTTTCTTGGGACTCTTCATCATTTCATTTCAAGAGTCTCGCACTGATTCACAGCATTTGTCCTAAAACATGCTTATACGTGAAGCAGCCTTTACTTCTATCTAAAGCAACCCAAAAGATTCTCCTTCACTCTCGTGGCATCTTCAATGATATTCTTACGCCCTAAGAAAACTCTTTCTCTTGCTCCTCTCAAGTGTTCTGCATCTGAGCACTTAGTAACCTGAGTAAGATTTCCCTTCCCGTAGTTCTTAGAAATTTTTTTTCTGAAAATCATGCTTATGCGCCAATAGAAGAGCAATCGTCATTCGTAGTACGCTGCCAATTGTCTTCGCAAATTAATTCCTGTCCATATTGAGTGTGTTAGCTACATCGGTGCTATCAACAAACGTATTGCGATAGCTGAAGATGCATTTCAGCTGATGTCTGCATGCTCAATATTCGTTGTTTTTTCGGGATAAGAGTCTTGGGCTAACTTCTTTTCTGTTACTGTCCAATTTTGCTCTTGATTAAGACTTTTTAGTTGTGCAATGATCGTTTAAAAATTTTGAGCTATTTATAGACTGGTTTTTGAAATAATAAAACGATTTTTCTCCATTTTTGAAATCTGTTCATACTATCAGTTGCTGAAAATTCTGACGTTTATGGAATATTTGCAATTTACATTGATGCGCATTGCATCCAAATAAAATTTGAGGATTGTTTATAGAATGGTAATAAAATTCAGATTTGAGAAATTTTTTATATCTACTTGAGCAAATAACCTCGACCTGTTTTCCTGTCGTAACGAGTGAACATGTTTCTTCTCAATTTTACTTTTTCAGACGTCGACGAATACACTCATCTGAAGGTTTAAACTTGACCTTCAAAATCTAGCTATAGATGTATTTACTCGTCGACTTGGAGAATTAGCAAGTCATTCAACACAAGTTAAAAGTATTCTCGTCAAATCGCATTTCTAGAAATAATAAAGAAAATGTTTGAAACGGAAGCGTTTGGCCTAAAAAATTTGTGTAAAAGAATTTTATATTTTGGTTGCTATAAATTGCTCTGTATTTGAACCCAGGAAATAATTTTACCTTCTGTACTCTTATTTCAAAAGATTACCAGAAGAAATATCTTCTCCAGATTGAACCAATTGAAACCATGCTTAATTTGCATGGCTGTGACACAGATTTACGAATGCTTGAAACGCTGCCTCCTCCAGCGACAAAAAACTCATAAATTCCTTCGGTGAATTACGGTCCTTTAGCAGCATTCATGCGGCGGACGAACATCACAATTTACGAGGGACGTATTACTTCAAAATCAAGGCCTATAATTTTCGAGCTTTCTCGCGTGCTCCTCCACAGGTCTGGAGGGAAGGCAATGAATCAAAAGCCATTCTCCGCTGGAGTCTGAACGCATCCCACGACGGGATGCCGCTGACATGTCGGGCGAGCAACCCTGCCTTGCCCGACAGCTCTCCCCTCGCCGCCAACACAGTTCTCTTCGTTCGCTGTGAGTCCCAGGCCAGAGACTAATGTGAAGTTTGCCACTGCAGGTCCTGGAGTAAAGTTTAGGCTTCATGGAGTTCACTGCTGGTCGTGAAGTTTGGCCCTTATTGAGCTGACTGTGGGTCAAGAACGGAAGTTAGCCCTAATTAAGGTTGGCTGTTAGTCGTGAAGTATAACTTGGCTCTCATTAATCTGAATGTTATGAAAGAAGTATAGTTTATCCCTCGCTAAATTAATAGACTGCTAATCCTAAATTGCAGTTCAGCGGGTATTTACGTTTAGAAATAATGAATGATTATCACGGAGTAAACTAACGCTCAGCAATACAGTTAAACCTTTATTGCGGTAGTTGTAAATAATCTAACAAAAATGGGCTTAGCCTGAATTTGATACCCTGAATTATTGTTGCACTTTTAGCCGTGAAGTAAATATCACGCCGTAGGCCATTATTGTGCATGGGGAGTCTTCAAACAATAACAGGCTTTTAACTTCAATAAATAATAAATTTACAGTCAATGGTGGAATAAATTTAGGTATTTTACGAACCAAGTGAGCACCAGTCCAGCAATTGAGCTCAATAAATGCTTTCTTCTTTCACCGCTCGTTTCGTTCGGTTAAAACATTATTTATACATGAATAATTCTATTCTAATTAAATAGCCCTTCGTCAAATTACGAGCAAGAATGTGGGGTCTGCTTCAGCGACGCCTTAGGGTACAGTGATATTGCCAGTTATCCTTATTATATGCCCGAATGTTATTACTCACCCTTATTCTATTATACGTGATCATCAGAATCAAATAAATGAGATAATTATATTATACCTTACAACCATCCATTACAACAAGAGGGCAAATGAGACTAACAGATCTGCTGTGCTGCTAAAGTACAGTTGCTGTCAGATTCAAACTCTTAACTTTGTGCAAGTCAGGTGTGAGTTCTAAGAGGAAAAATATGAGGTCCCGCGCTGACGGTTAGATAAGCATTTTGGTGAATTTCAATAAATTTATTATTTTTTTTCCGGAATTTTTCATTTTACTGCAGCTCTGTTGTTCAATATCTTCTACTATCTCCTTCATCTTTTATTTTGTATCATTAACGCATTTTCTACCTTACTCTTTCAATGCGCAGGAGATCTCATGCATGGGAGAACGTACCTAGTGCGTAGGTTCTCTGTTCTCTCAACTTCATACTTTAATACTGCCTTTCTCTTTCCCTTTTTTGGAGCACTCTTGTTGCAGTTAGGGAGGCTAAACAAACTTATCCAATCCAATCGTCAGACAATCGAACAAGCGCGTATCCATTCATCATTCATTTTGTTTCCTTACTCATAAACCTTTATTAACCTGTGTTGCCTTTACTTTATTTCCTTATAACGAATGAGAAACATTGAAATGAATCTATTACACATATATTAGCCTGTAGTTCATAAATCATGAGTTGTCACTTTTTAAAACAACCTTAGGAGTAAAGCGCGTGAAACAGATTTACCTTTAGACACAGTGTGACGAATGTGAATTACGGTAGGGGTTTTCACCTTTGATTTTCACCGAAGAGCCTTTGATGAAGCCACAAAACTTGAAACATTGCAGCGTATTCTCGGAATCTTACCCAAAAAATGTCTCTTTCCAAAACTAACAGTGTATTCGTACTTCTACAAGCATATTAGGGCAATCATTTGCACGCTTACAATTACATATTCCCTCTGTTGCTGTGCCCTAAGACTGTGTTGACACGCGCGTATGAATGTCCTTGCTTCCCTCTCTAGGGGCAGCCAGGCGTGAATAATTTGTTGCTACGCCGTCGTCGAGATGAGATGAACTGGAACTACGGCCCAGTAGAGGCCATTTGTGACATGGCGGGTGTGACGCCGAGCGCTCTCCGTTGCATGAAATGGCACCGGAGAACTTTCATTCAATTATTTCAGGCTCAACTGTTGAGAGATCACTCCTATGGCTCATATAATTTAGATACAAAGTGGTGGCTTTCAATGTTTTTTTATGATCTTAACCATGAGTGACAACAATTCCATCACAAAAAAATTAATGGCGATGATTTTAAATGAAGATGGTATATCATTTAATGGCATGAATACAATCCGGAATTTTTGTTGGTTGGAATAAATAATGTTCCATAGTTCACTCTGTGTAGGCCCGGTTAAATTGTGTTTTCGACGGAGCTCAAAGCGGAATGTATTTATAAAAAGATTATCAATTATTTCATGTTTTAATCCCGAAGAATCAGTTATTACTGCTGAAAAATTCATTTTTACATAAAACTTCCTAGCACAAAATGATGTAGCGAAAACATTTCTAAACATGAATTCAACGTTTGTACTCTAATCTCTTCGTAGTGTCGAATTATTTGAGCTATAGATAGACCTCCAGAACATCTATTATCGTGCTTACTTTGCTCCTTTCAAGACTCATACCCTGTTCGCTAACTAGTTTTGTACTGGCTTTCTTCTCAATTATTCAAACTTTTTTATGCACAAGGTATCTTGTGCGGAAGTGGATCTTGTGCATAGATTCATTATTTTTTAGTCACTAAATGTTTCCTTCCCGCAATTTGCGTGGAAATGCTAAGTAATGCTGATAATAATTTGATGCATTGACAATTTGTCAATGTTTTTGCATTATTTAGTCGGTACACATTGTAAGAAAGTTGTAAATTATTAAAATAACAAGCGTGTGCAATTTGTTAGCAATCTGTGATAATATTATGGTATGGAAACTATTCCGAACCTTGTTCAGAAATATGTTGGCAAAGGCTTATGGAGTAAATTATCTCTGGAATGCCGAATGTTGTCTGTTCGATACTGATGCAACGTAACAATGTGAAATCGGTGAAGGTGTTTCTGATGCGCGGCTCTCGTAGACTTTTTCAACTATTTAAAGAAGTGAAATTTTTTCACTGATGAATTGATGCTCCGCACTCTAAAGTCAGACTACCGTTAGAAAAAATGTTCCAAATTTATTTACCTATATTACCAGTTTTTGGAGAAAATTGTAATCTGTTGGGATAAAATGTTTCAAATATATTTTCTGCTGCCACAAATGATTTTAAAAAGTTTCCATTCACTAGCGAATAGAGCTTAGATTTCAATAATTAATGATCTACGTTAATTAGTGATCTACGTTAAATCGCATCCTCTTTTTTTTATATTACTGAGCTTTAGATATTGATCTCACTTGATAGCTGCTGCCACTCTCATTTCTTCATCTTATTTCTTCAATGTTCTTGTAAATAAAATCAATTTTTATTTTTTCATCGAAATTGATTCTTAAAAACGGAAATTTATTGTGTTTGATAGAAAATAAGTCCTATAGAATTTTCCCTTTACTGCACAGTTTTTTTTACGTTTTGTTGGTACCTGTAATATTGAATTTTGCAATGATTTCTGAAGCATTACTCTTACCAATTGCAGCACCTCAGTCAGTGTTGCCTTAGACTGATCTGGCAATAAATCGCTTTTAATTAACCAACAAACCACTTTGCTTCAGAGATCACTCAAACCTACGCACTCATTTGAAGTACATGCTTCGTACGAATATTTTTTGCTCTACGAAAATTTATGTAGTGTTTACGTACACACATGTGTAAGGAAATTAATTTATTTCAACTGATGTCTTATTCGATAACTATTACACTACATACACATCAGGCCTACTGAGTCCTAAATTTTATATAAATAATTCTGTTTCTTTGTAATAATTGATACCATTCTAATATTTTTACGTTATTAATCTCGATATGATATGGCATGGCACCGCTCGACAAGCCCATATCTGATGCAAAGATCAATGCGCCCCACAGACGCGCCCTTGGTTTATCTTCGCCCTGGTCGCAACTTGGACCTCCAGAAGGTGCAGGAGGGTGACGATGTTTACTTCGACTGCTTCGTCAAGTCCAACCCAGCGATGAAAGGCCGGATCCAGTGGCGACACAATGTGAGTCTAAAAATTAAGATAAAGTTAGCTTATTTCGCTCATTATATGCACAGCACAGTGACGCTAAAGCGTACTTCGTGTATCGTGATACAACTATGCGCAACTTTAAAAGATGCTACTTTATTTGCGATGGTTAGGTTATGTACGTGTATAGGAGTGAGATAGCCTATTTTGCATTTAATGACCCCGTGAAATACAGTAATACGTCTCTCTACAAAGTGTTCAATAAAAACCGATGTGGAGGAATAATGCAGTCAATTGCTTGTAGAATGATGCAGTGCTGCATGGTTAGTTTGTATGCTAATGTGTTTAATAGTGTAATAAAGGGTACATCCGAACGATGCGATGTGCATACAGTAACAGTTTCCTCTGCTTAGAAAGTAAACAGCGAACCCAAAACTTTTAGACGAAGGAGCAGAAGTTTTGTCAAATTTTATAATTTCCTGTGGTTGCTTTTCAAGCTTGGAAACTACACTGTTGTAGGTTTTGAGCAACAACAGCTGTGTAAATTAAATATTCTAGCGTTTATTGTTGACTTGTACTTTGTATACGTTCAAAATATGGAACAAGTGTGTTGCATTTGTAGAATGGTAGAATCAAATCATAGAATTTTAAATAAATGTTTTCAATAAGCTTGTGAGTTATCGGTATACGCTGAAATTCAGAGTGAAATGTGACAACTCGTTCCTATATATGCGCATTTTTGTACCTTTACTTTTCAGAGATATCTACCCGCTTTTAAAATATCCAATTTGTACTACGAATGATCGGGAGAAATTGAATTTCAAAAGTGTAGTTATTATCGTTGTGCCTGAGTAGGTTTTAAAAAAAGCTACGAAACAGAAAATTTTTATTGAAGCAAACACAAAACTCATTCTAATTCATCTTAATGCCAGAAAGCCGACACGGCAACGGTCTTGTTCTGACAAACAAACACAAAACCTCTTTCGCGTTTTTTTTTCCTTACTTCCCAGGGCAAGAAAGGTTTCACTTCTATATTTGCCGGAACGAAAAACATGCGGGTGCCAAAGTGTGTCTAACGGCCCATGCTATTTGGGTGAGGAAATTCCTTGGTATAATTCGCAGCGCCATCTTTTGGCCTGTTTTGGGAATTGTGCGGCCTTTCCTAAGTGCCTTCGCAAGCTATAACCTACGCACCTAATGCGCCGAGAAAAAAAAGATCGTTGCCGATTGGGCGATACGGCTGTGCAGCGGAGGGAGCTCCATCAAACTTATTTCGGGTCGTTCCAAGATCGTAACGAGTGATATACGACTCAAGACCTTCAAGTTTTAATGGCCTCTTAATCTTCTCATAATTAGGCTTTCTTCTTCTTGATTTTGAGTTTAAAATTTATTTATGGTTTTCTTTAAGCTCTAAATCAACTTGGTGAACTGTTTTTCGGAAATCTCGATGAAGAGCCCAACTGTTAAATTTCGCTTATCTCTCAATATGGTTTACGATTTTACCCCAAAGTGTTAGGTTGAGACAATATCTTGTTTCTAATTGCCATGATGACAGAAAAAAAGATCATATTCAAAAATTTTTAACCGAAAAGTTTTTCACTGTCGTGACCATTTCCGATGACATCGACGAAGAGTGACGGGAAATAAATTTAATTTAATACTTGTTGATAATAGAGAGCCTTTTTAAAAACAGATTGTAAAACGGTTAATGCAGGAACAATTTCTAGCGTTCACAAAAGTTTATTTGAGCAAAAGTTCCGTTCCTCAATACTTACGAGATCAGCTCTAAGAAAGATTTCCTGAAAATTACAGTTGGTAACTTTGCAAGACTGGAAAAAGAGTGCTCGTCAGCAATACCTGTTCGACTGATCGTACTTAATCCTGTTCACTGGTAGTATTTCAAGTACATTGTATACGAGCAATCCGAGGCTGGCATTTCTTCCATAGTAGAATTGATACTATTTTAATGAATAGGAGTGCACTCAATCAAAAAAATACGCATTCGACTGATCGAATTCAGAACACAATTGACATCTGCAAGTTCACTGAGAAAAACAACAGCAGGACTGATAAGCACCGGATGTGAGACACAACGGACTGATTTTCCATGGTCTGAATTGCACCTTGACCAAAGTTCAGTTAAAATTCACGCTCATGACGAATACAAACACTATAAAGAGTTGTCGTGAGTCACGGTATCCTACTACCTGACAGCGAGCATTTCGGGCCACGTATGTTTCGATTGCAACAGCGCACGGCACACGTCACCTCGAGGCTTCCGTTACTCAATAAACTTAGCGACGAATAATCTGAGAATNGAGTGCAGTACAACTTACATACTTAACCATTTATTCCATGTCGTTATTCTCGCGCCTTTTACAGCAGACTCGGTCGTAAATGCACTTTTGAGTTACGGATAAACTGCTTCTCTCTGCCTCGCTCAACAGACTATGCTTTGAATCTTAATGGAAACTTTTGCTTATATTCTACCAAAAATAGTGTACGTCTTCAGAGTAATAGTCAGTCACGCGAATGCAACTCTGGTATCAATGAAAATTAGCGCTACCATGGAGAAAATGTAAAATTCGCAGGTAAGAGTTAGGAAGGCCTTCATTTGTTATAATAGAAAGTTTTTCTTTTATTCAGATAATTTTTTTCGGTTCAACGATGTCTTGTTTTCAATACCTATAGCTAGCTTCTTCAGCTCTAATATTGTTCCATAAATTTTTTCTGTACCTTTGTATTTTAATGCACTGGGCATATTAAGTGGGAGCGCCCATTCTGCGTAGATTCCCATTTTACGTAGATTTCCTTTGTTGTGTTTAGGAAAGCTTACCCTAACTTCTAATCTTTGCTGATCTAATTGTTCGATTAATAAAATAAATGTTTTAATATCCCCTTATGAACCTATTCGTTTAAATTTTCAAATAAGTTAGTAATTGATGCATTCGAAACTGCCTTTTGCTGGTAATTAAAAATACTAGGTAAATTTTCTTTTTCGACTAATGTCTTTTCATTGCATGCCAAATTACTCTGATTCATGATGATTATACCCATCGGGGGTCTTCTCAGAAAAAAATAAAAACCTAGTGGGAACTGCAGACCGACTTTTATTGATAATCATGCGGTTTCATAACTGCACTCGACAATACTGTTTTTTGTGAGACTCTATCTCATTTCAATCAATTAAAAACTACTCCGGTATTCTTCAATGCAAAAACAATACCTTCCACATCATGAACATTCATTCAAAATAATTTCGCAAGTATGACAAATCGCTAATTACGCAGACGAATTGCCCGTAGTTTTTTTTTTGTCGTACATCATAATTTTGGGTCCTAGGAAAAATTTTAGTAATAAATTATGAAGAAATCCATCGACATTTATAGATAAACCGATTGAAAATACATCACAGGTGCAGTGTTGGTAAGTTGTCTACCATGAAAAGCTACTCGAAATTCATTACATATTTAGAAACAAAATCAATGTGCCTACAACAGAATTTGCTCAAGTAGCGCTTAGCTCGTCCTGAATTTCACTCTCATCTCTTAAATTTTCATCATTGCGTAAATTATCCCGCAAGTGACATAATTTGACTAATGAGAAGTTATTCCACAATAATTGTCAGGGATAAGAGGCGTGAATCTGTTTGGCACAAAATAAAAGTAATCATGGTTCATCAAAACAGATTTCGTCGGATATTTTCGGTACTGTGTAACCACATTTTCGCATTTAATTAACTGTAATCCTCACATCAATTCAGGAATGCAAACAGTGGCTTGAGGAGAGATAGTCCGAACCATTGCTTTTGTTGTATTTGAACTAAATTCTGCAATGTGCTCCCCTCAGGGGGATTCAACTATTGTATCTATGGGAATTAGCGCTAGGGGGACAATGTGAGGGCCCGAGATAAAGGTTAGGTAGGTTTTCTTTTTGTTAAAATAACATTGGTTTTTGTTTTGTTACGGTCCAACTTTTTTCGGTTCACTGCTGTCCTGTTTTTTCAACACCTACTACTTTCTTCTTCAACCTTGATCTTGTTTCATGAACTTCTTCCTCATGTTACTGTTTCTATGCCCTTTCTGCATAGATTCCACGTTCCCTTAACTCCATACGTAATGGTGCCTTCTTCCTTCCTCTCTTTGGATCTCATTTGTTTAGGATAGGGAGGCTTAAACTAACTAAAAATCTAAAAATCTAATCTGCAATGTGCTCCCATTTTGTACTGCCATGGACTCATGAGGGAGATTCTGAGGGCAACGCCTTGAATGGTACCTAGGGCAACACTTTGAATGGTACCTAGGACAACACCTTGAATGGTACCTAGGGCAACACCTTGAATGGTACCTAGGGCAACACCTTGAATGGTACCTAGGGCAACACCTTGAATGGTACCTAGGGCAACACCTTGAATGGTACCTAGGGCAACACCTTGAAT
>JACJUY010014686.1:0-17108 GCA_014220935.1 Platorchestia sp. MABIK | reverse complement strand
TTTCCAATAGAGATGGTACAAAATTACCATCATTGGTTAGATGTAGAGGGGGAGAGGTAGAGGGGGAGATGTAGAGGGGGAGAGGTAGAGGGGGAGATGTAGAGGGGGAGAAGAAAGAAAAGAAATAAGACAAGAAGAAAAACAAATGAAAGAGAGAAGTAAAAAGAGGGCAGGAGCGGCTGAGAATTAATAAGAAGGCTATGAGAAGAGAGAATAATTAGTACACGCAATACAACACACGTCTGTAACAAGACGTTCGGAATGAAGTACATATACACATTGAGACATGCAGTCTGTTGTGGTGCAGTATATGTATACATACACTGCATTGCTGTGCTGCAGGATATATATTCACGCACATATCTCCTGAAGCTCTCTCTCAGCCTCGCATTTTCTCAAGTCTATGAGAAGCAGTAATCTTCGATGTCACTCACTTAACTAATACGTTGTGCATGTTAGTTAAATTGTCCATAAAATTCCTTCTCTAATGTCAATGGGCGGTATTTTTCCGTTACTATCGTTTGCCCTGGTGAGAGACAGGAAAGTTTTCATCGGGAACTTCGTTTCCTGAAAATTTGCTCGATGTGGTTGCCCAACTTTCAACTTGAACTTTAGTTAGCGCGCTTCTGTCACCCCAAATCATCCCACATTTTTCGTGATAATTTTACATTATACCTCACAACCCGCAAAGTTTTCACAGCATTGGCAGAAAGAATTAAATTGTAGAAAGTACTTCAGGTAGAGCAGAAGTATAGCTTACTAGTAATATATATTTTTATTTCTACCAATTGCTCCACGTCTCCGTGGCGCAGTGGATAGCGCGCTGGACTTCTAATCCAGAGGCCGCGGGTTCGAATCCCGTCGGAGATGGTATACTTTTGTCAGCAAAGGTATAAATAGTCAAGAGGCGGTGCAGTTGAACGCGTCTATTGATAGTGAAGGTGGGGAGTTGAGTGGGGGAGAGTTGAGGGTGCGGAGAGACTGATAGGAAATGAATGGAGGTGAAGGAGTGGAATAAAAACGAGAGGAGAGGAAGGGGAGAAGAGACATATAGGCGGAGCAACCTCAAGGAGGCGGAGATTCTCCCGTGAGGCGTACAGCCTCCGAGCGCTCGTGTGTTGGCGAAAGCGCCCTTATGGACGTGTAGCATAAGAGCCACTTTGTCGTGAGGTCAATAATGCAGAGCTGGTGTTTACAGCAGGTGTTACGATTACTTGGTCTACACCTGGTGTAATTAAGACAACTTAGTATCGTAAGGTTCGCGTTGAATTTAGTTTAGCTGTAGATAAAATGCTTATAAAATCCGCAGCTAATGCAGATTTATATTTACTGAAAGTCAAATGCCTTCTGATCTCGGTATTCGTAGCGGGACAGCTGGCTTGGCGAGTCTCCATCCACGAAATACAAAAATCAAACACCACAAAAATGTAATTTCATAATTTTCGTACTCATAAAAGTGGTGTGTAAAATCTTTACCATAAAACTCCAACGCATGAAAATAACGCGGCAACAGAAAGGTAAGTGTTTTACGGTAATTATACAATATAAGAAATAAGAATATAAGAAATTTTCGAGTTGTTCTAGGTTGTGGCCGTTCAAATGAAAGCAGGGTACTTGAAAGGATCTCATGAAAATACGAACAATATCACAAAAAGTAATCAATAGAATCGGCCAGTAATCACTTATGTTATTATTGATGTTAAAGTTTCCGTCCGCTCTCAACAAATAAGTTCTTTATATTTCATTGGAATTCTGTATCCTATATATAAAATTATTACTAAAGCAGGATGAAGTAACAAATCGTAAACAAAGATCTAAGAAATTTCACCAGAGCTCATTGACACAATCTTTGCTCAAAATAAAACAGTGGACATTTTCTGGCATGCAGGAAACCATATTTTCAGTTCAAACTCAATCCATTTTCGCAAATTAGAGAGCTGTTGTCACATGCAAGACACCTAAAGATGTATGATCTTATATATTCATACGAGAAATACAAGCATGTATGAAATTATGTCGGCAATCATTCACATGGTCGATCAGGGCTGTTAAATAGGCCATTATATAACCAAAACTCTCAAGTCCAGCTTTCATTTAACAGAAATTAGCAGCAAAAATCATCGCAAATTTTCTCCCAAATCACAAGAGCACGTGGACAAACACAAGAAAAGCATCTTAATGTACTACAGACCCCAAATAGAGCACGTATTATAATAGCAATAGCCTTGGAACAAGGCTTCATTAATCAACTCAATCCCTACCTGCCAGTTTTGGTGACGATCATTTCGGTGCCGAACTCGTGGAACTTCTCCCACAAGTCCTTGGTCTCCAAAACGCAGGAATGATCTTCGAGGTCCGCGCAGTTTCCTTCCGCCTCAAGTTTCATTCTTTTGGATTCCCTGACGTCAGCCTTGGGCTTGGGACTCGTTATCACTGCTACGGGCAGCATCTCCTTCGACGCCTGGGCTTCCGAAATGATTTCATTGACTTCTTTACGCAGGAGTGAACCCTGACCAACCTCGAGGTCTTCAACCTCCTTTTCGCTGGTGGGCAGAGTAACGTGCGTTTTGGAGGGAGGACTCACGAGTAAAATTTGATTTTTGCACAGCACGGGGATGGGTACAACAGGCGGTGGTAACGAGTCTGCACCCACAGCAGGTTTCAAAAGACTAAGACCTCTCTTCAAGGTCGCTAACTTGAGTTTACTGATATTGTAAGCATGTACAGGCGAACTGGACCGCACGACACGCGCCGAGCTTTCTTTCTCGTTTAATTTGAAGGGAGATAAGTCCTCGGTATTTGCGGAGGTCTCTCTACTTGTATAGGTCGGTGAACAGGATTTTCTTGGACTCGCTGGATCCCCGCAATTTGCAGAGGCTTTTGGGGAAGGTGACCTGGAGGAGCATCCTGCAGAATGGAGAAAACCTGCGTTACTTCCTGCAGTGATGATGGATAGTGATTGAAAAAGATTGTGAACATCGAATAGAGTGGATGATCCAATGTATGTTTAGGTAATGCAACATTAATTGAAGTAAAGAAGATAAAAAGTACGTGAGTATAACAACAAGGGAAACGATGGCGATAGAGAGAATGCATTTGGAAGCACCAGGAAGACGTGAATTCTAGCTTCGGAAATCCAAGATTGAAGCTATTTACGAGCACTACCGTGTACTGTGCAATCCGATCTTTCGATAATATTCTTTGTTGACCTACTGTTAGAGATTTATAAGCATTCACTTAGGAAGCTTTAGTTTTTACTTTAGAAATTCATGTGCTTAATACTTGATAGTCTTTATAGTCGTCCTATAAGATATAACTTCGCATCAACTCCAGACGTTACAATTAGGTTATATTTCTGAGCCAACACTTCCGATTTGAGGGTGTGAAAACTCTCGCCCTAGTCGACTACATTCAGGCTACTTTATTATATACCATGCCAAACCGTGTTTGATGTCAGGTCTCAGGAAATATTTTAGTTAGCTGTCTCATAATTGTATTGAGATGTATTTCTATCTGTATAATTATCATTGAAATAAGCTCGATTCTATTTACGACAACGGCTAACTAGACATCGTCTCCGTGGCGCAGTGGATAGCGCGCTGGACTTCTAATCCAGAGGCCGCGGGTTCGAATCCCGTCGGAGATGGAAATTTTAATAACATCTCAACGTTAGAAAGACGTAATTCTTTCATCCGTTGGTTGTTATGTGCAGGGCCCCACAATGATGTTCTTGAGACCCGCATTGTCATCTAATGTTGGCATAAACACTGACTCAGCACGCAGCGACGTAGAGATCGAAGGTGCTGGAGTACATCACCCTCTAATAAAGAAATTACTCTCCTTCCATGGAGATAATGTCATGGTGATTAAGGTAGGTTTTCATTGAAGAAATGCATTGAATTTTGCTGAACATGCGATAGTTGCTTTAGAATTATGATAAACTACTGTCACGACATGGTACACTCTTGTTGAAATGAAATTGTGGCATGGGTAGTGCATGTAATTTTTGAACTGATTCGCAACGCGTTTCAACAAAAAGTATGTTAGGTCCATCACACCGTGTTTACCAGATTTTCATTAACGATTGTATCCCTTTATTTAAATAAATAAGATAACTAAAAATTCCCAATATGAAGACACAACAATCCGCACAAAATCTCAATGCTCCACTAAGCAGCCTTATAGATGCAATATAATGTACGCACACAGGTCAGGCCCCAGTCATTTCACCCTGAACGACGTTTATCACAAGCACCTCCAATTAATTAAGGGTACCGTCTGAGAATAAAGTCCGTCATTTTCCGACGGATTTTTCTGAATTTTCACGATGGTTGTGAAATCATGTATCAATTCGTTTTTGTTTCGAGCGCTTTTTGTATTTTTATTAAAAAATTGATCTGTTAGTGAAAATTGAAAAAATGAGTATTACGGAATTGTATCTCAACTCGAAATCCGAAGGCGTGGCACAGCAGGAGAGAGTCTGCACTCCTGATTTTCCCCTCGGCTGCGAACACATGGAGTTAACGGAAGTTTTAAACTTACAAGTTAATTCTTGTGCAAAAATTCACCTTGTGCATAGATTCCACGTTCCCTTGACTCCGTACTAAATGGTGCCTATATCCTTCCTCTCTTTGAACATCTCTGAAGTGGGAGAGGTTGAAACTAACCTATAATCTAATTTACAAACAAGTAATTCTTGACAGTTTGTTTGACTGTGAAAGTGCTCGCTACTGGATCCAGGCCATCCCATACGGTGGGAGAAATAAATTCACCCGACAAATACGTATGAAAGCGTAGGATACGTGTTTGTGATGACGTATACCTATGTGAATTATATGGCTACACCCAATGGCTATGTAACTTGAAAGTTTTTTGCGTATTGCTTTCAATTTCAATACTGGGTTCATTGATAACGAAACATACTCCTTTGATTACTCTTTTAGTCAAAATTGCTCGCCATCTCCGACGGGATTCGAACCCGCGGCCTCTGGATTAGAAGTCCAGCGCGCTATCCACTGCGCCACGGAGAAGATAATCAATACGCCGTTGTCGTAAATAGAATCGAGCTTATTTGAATGATAATCAATTACACGGACAGAAATACATGTTAATACAATTATGAGACAGCTTTTTGCGTATATATATATATATATATATATATATATATATATATATATATATATATATATTAGTTTGTTGGTTGGCTGTTTCGTAAAATACATGTTAATACAATTATGAGACAGCTTGGTTGTGTGTTATCAGATGTCTGTCTCATAATTACATTAACGTGCTTTTCTGTCTTCATATGTATCATTCAAATAAGCTCGATTCTATTAACGACAACGCCGTATTCATCATCGTCTCCGTGGCGCAGTGGATAGCGCGCTGGACTTCTAATCCAGAGGCCGCGGGTTCGAATCCCGTCGGAGATGGTAGGAGTTTTTGACTAAAACAATAATGAAAATAGAATGTTTCGTTAACAATGAACCATGTATTGAAATGTGAATCAATGCGTAAATAATACATTACCATGAACGATAACCTTATACACATTCACCACACCCGCTTATTTTTTCCCCCCATTCGAACAAAGTGCGCACCCTCATCCCAGTTTCTTACATAAATTATACAAAAACTAGATGAGAAACTCGTTTTTGGTTCGTTTCATTCCTCTGTTCTCCCGCCTGCATTTCTAGAATAGAAATACACGTCTCAACAGTGAATTGATTTCAGCGGCCATCTTTTCTGTCGCCTTGGAGTTTGTGTGTGCCCACTGTTCTGACGCACATGTACAAAACAAATACATGCATTAGAATATGCAAACTATGGGGATTAGGTACGACTTGGAAATCACATGCTAAGCACTGAAACCAAATATGGTACATACTTTAGTATGTAGAACACACAATCGTGAAGTATATTTACTATTCGAGTACATGCTAGTTAAAACCACTAAGTAGGCTAGTATAGTGAACTACTCGTATATCAGCTAAGCACACACTAGTCAGTGCCATAATATACGGTATAGGCTAGCAAGTAAATAAAGCAATACTAGTGCAGTACATATGTGTGTAAGTAGGGCAGACCTAGTTATACAGTAAATGTATATGTAAGTGAGGTATATCCTAGTTAAACAGCAAATGGATATGTAAGTGGGGTAGATCCTAGTTATACAGTAAATGTACATGTAAGTGGGGTAGATCCTAGTTGTACAGTAAATGTATATGTATGTAGGGTAGATCCTAGTTATACAGTAAATGTATATGTAAGTAGGGTAGATAATAGTTATACAGTAAATATATATGTAAGTGGGGTAGATCCTAGTTATACAGTAAATGGATATGTAAGTGGGGTAGATCCTAGCTATATAGTAAATATACATGTAAGTGGGGTAGATCCTAGTTATACAGTAAATAGATATGTAAGTGGGGTAGATCTTAGCTATACAGTTAATATATTTGTAAGTGGGGTAGATCCTAGTTATCCAGTAAATATATTTGTAAGTAGGGTAGATCCTAGTTATACAGTAAATGGATATGTAAGTGGGGTACCTCCTAGTTGTTCAATTGAGACAAAAACAAACACATAGAATTTCAAAATTGCTATAAATACAATTAACAAAACGGACACGAAGCAGCGAATTAACTAAAGATGCGTTCAATTAGGAAATGAGAACAATTCAATGCAGCTTCAACATAAGTAGCTAATTTGGCGATAATGATGAGTCAATTAATCATGTTGATAAACGAATAAATAGGGTCATTATAAATAATCATGAAATTGTAATAATATAATTTTGAAATCTTCATATAAAGACTGAAATAATATTCTGACATCAAATTTATGAAATGAAGTAAGGAATTTTTAAAAACGTATTAAAAGTAACATAGAATATCCGAATTGAAGCCATAAGCGGACAAATAATGCATTAATTAATTTATGGCATAAACTGATCAATAACTTATTAATTTAAGGCATAAACTGATAAATAATGAATTAATTAAAGCCACGATCAGATCAATAACGCATTAATTAATTAAAGGCTAATATTGAGCAATAATACGTTAATTAATGATATATACTGATCAATTACGTATTAACTGTAGCGACCAGGTGATTAATTAATACATTGATTGAAGCCATGAAGTGATAAATGATACAGTAACTAAAGCCATGATTTGATCAGTAATCCATTAATTGAAGCTAAAATGTGATCAATACTACGTCCAATAATGAAAGCAAAATCATTATAAATTAATCGTCAATGCGAGTCATCGACTGATAAATTAGGCATAAATTGACGCTGCAAAGCAATATGCAATTAGACAACTGTTGCAAAAGTTATCAAATCATTAGACTATTAGAGACAAAATCAATTTTATTGAGTGCTGAATGGAACCACAAACTAATAAGCGTCACAATAACAGAAGCACAAACATAATCTATTTGTAAATTGAGGTGAAAACTAAGTAAAAATAAGTAAATAGAAGCTGTAAACTAAAAAGCCATGCGTTAGTTGAAGATGTAAACTAACAAACCATGCGTTAGTTTAAGCATGCGTTAAATGAAGCTTTAAGGTTATAACAAATTCACAAACTACGGCAATAGAAGCCGTAAGCAAATAAAGAGAGGCATGCGAGAAAGAAACCCTCTCACGTACCAGGTGGAGCTCGGAGGAGCTTCGCGATAGAAAAATCTGTGGCGGGCTGGCAGTTGTGTGGGTCGGCCCCCACCGCCGCTCTGTCCATCGTGAGCGTAGCGCGCTCGTACGAAATTGTGCGCTTTGTGCAACTTAGTTCACTCGCTACACGCTGTGCAGTGTGGGATTTGATGCGTTATATTCTTTTGGTGCAGCTATTCTGTTCACTTGCTGCACGCGCTGCAGTGTGTGACTTCGTTTTTGAGTTTTGTTGCAATTTATGAGTTCACGCGCAACACGCGCTGCATGCAGTGTGTGATGCAGGCTCGTGTGTGAGGCATGGATATGAAGTGCTGAAACTGAAATGAAGGGAGAGATATAGGGAAGTGTGTGGTGCGAGTGTTCTTCTGATGTTGAGGTTAAATAGTTAAATTTCAGGAACTTATTTAAAGGAATAATATTTTAATACAAATATTTTTCAATGAAATAAGTTAGCACGGATTTGATTCCGAGTTTTATGAAAATGAGAGCTAGCGTCTGATTTAGTTTGAAATACAATGATTGGAAAGTGTGATATTCAATACTTTCGAGATCTTCTGAATTATTTACATTATTTTATTTATTCTAAAACTGAGAAATTTACCGACTTCCCAAAATATTTTTTTGGGTGAAAAATGTTTCTTTCACACGTGTAACAAAATTCTACACACAATTGTTCTTACTAAAAGCAGACAGAATGGAAATTCGAAAGGAATTTCCCAGTTTCCAGTTGAACTGAAATAAAAACTCAGAATTATCAGATACTTAAATGCGATAACTTCATCCCGTAGATTTTTTCCTCAAATTGCATGAGCCTGCTCATCTCTTCGTCGGATTAAATGATTTACAAAACTTTTTCAAATTAAAGTACGGCATGCAAGGTTATGCATGTGCATTGATTGGGGTGGCTTAATTAGAGTATCATTGTAGTAATTCTGGGAGTCCTTGAGTGAGGTAGTTGTTATGTCCACCTGAAATCACTGATACAAGTTCGATATAAAATGCATTACAAAATGTTTCTGCCTAAATAGCTTCATCGTCACACAGGTACTGAACTCATGATATAATATTCTTTAAAAGTTATTAAAGGAATATTGTTGAAGAAACATGTAGCCCATCACGTGTGAGCATTTAAAATTTCACAGGTCTTTCAAAATAACATTCCACAGATTTCAAAATTTTCAATCAAAATCCACGATGCTGCAGAAACGTGCAGATCAATAATCTCGGTGTGCATCACGATTGCCTTCAGATGCGTGAAATCCTGCACAGATCACGCAATCGCGCACTGCGCGTGCCAGCGCCGCGCAAATCTGTGCGTAATGAAACTAGCGCGACAGAAACGCGTCTTTTTGTCGCCAAGTGAGCCACTTAGCGGCCAATCCCGCTCACATCGGCAACACTGAGACCTAAAACACGACGTCATTGGGTTCAAACGAACGAAAAAACACTCACAAAATTACTTATGCTTCAATTACTGGGCCAGACGTCAATTAGTCGAGCATCAAACTTGCCTCGGATGCGTTGGATGGAACGCCAGCCAGAAAATTTCAGCTCTAGACCAAGAGGAGTTGATGAAGCTATGAGAGGCGCCATGACACTTCTCCAGAGCTGCTGTGCATTTGCCAGGTGTCGCTACACTCTCAACCTTCGAGCAATTTCTCGTTTTCTATCTTCGATGATGAATACATCTGTTAAATCAAAATAAATTATTATAGGATATTATAAATATTTTCACTGAGCAGTTTCGTACTAGTGATTTTCATGAACTCCATCCATGTATCAATTTATAAATGAAAAGATATATAGTTTTCGTACACCGCCAGACTAGAGCGAAACTTAGAGGCGTGAAAGCGAAAGACTACGGGTGAGCCCCGCCGAGGGGGAAATGGAGTCGGCGGGTCAATAGGTCTTATAGGTCTTACGTTAGTGGCCACGTTTCAGTGAGTTTCGTTAAATTCCGCTGATTTTCGTTAAGTAAGCATGCTCAAGGGGCAGCTTCACGGATTTGCGCCACACGCGACGAAACTGGCACTGTACTTCTTGCGTCCGCCAGCCCTGCTGAATTTGGAAGAACGTTTCAATGACTCAACTGAGGTGGCACATAGTTAGTAACCATGTATTTCTGTTGCCGAGTATCCCGTGCGCTGAAAAACTTCCCCGTCACTGAGATGCACCTGATACACTCGCTTGTTGCCGAGTAACCCGAGTGTTGTGACACTTCGCTGTGGTAGTGGTGATTATGCTCGCTCCCATATTGCTGGGTAACTAAGTGTTATGTACAATTGCAATGATGATCTTGGAATTAGCCGCTTTTGATGTCTAGTTCGTCTGTGTTTCATAATATAACCTTTTGTCTATGGGAAAGAATTTGTCTCATTTTCATGTTTGCCTGCATGCTTGCGATGAAGAAAACAATTTCTTATGATTACAATGTCTTCTGTTTCTGTTCATAAGAAGTATTATTCGATATGGTTAAAAATTTTTTGATTTTCCGCTACTATGATATCACAGTGACATTACGTATTCAAAATCAACGTAAGTGGTGCAACAGCTTTTTCACAAAATCAATCAAACTGACACATACATAAGAGATTTGAGCAATTTTTACGTTAATGACCTGATATTTATTTTATCAGTTCTATTAAGAAGATAACGGACTTCACAGACTAATATTTACCATGTATGATATTTAATAGCAATCATGTATAATATCATTTTAATTCTTGAAATATGTTTTTTGCTCAATAATCAGAAATTATGACACACAAATGGTCGTCTGGAAACTGGCTACTCGCAGCTTGATGAAATTTATTGTTGGTATCAATGTGGTGTTATTTGCAACACGAATTAAAAGAAAAACAGAATGCTAGTGTTAAAAGCCCAAGTACTTTTCCGCTTGAGGAAATTAAATATCGTTAATTAATTTAAATGAACATTTGAAACATAAAGGATATTTGAATGTTTAGTGTGAAAACGAAAGGCCTTCATTTTGAGCTACACCCACGTTTTCAACGTTGGAGGAAAAGTTATGTAGTAAGTACAGGGCCTGAACATGAGAGAGATGTACGTCAAGGCCACATACATTGCTGAAAGGTAAATGTAACATTTCTCACATTTACATGTTTTCAATTTTGTTGAGTGCTATGTACAGATTGTGTACATTGTTGTGAGAGTTTTAGTTACGCTTGTCAAAGTGCACTTAGTTGTATTTATGTATCATTTACTGCAAACGTACGTACATATGTGTACAGGTTGTACGCTTGTATATGTATAAATATATACTCATACATAAGTGTATGCAAGTATAGAAGTTGTACGCTTGCTTGTTGCTCGAATTGCTTCAATGTGTTCTTTAATCCACCGTTATTGTATTTTTTCTTGAAAATCAACAATTTTATTTCGTCTTTATTGTTACTTTCCCCAGTCATCGTAACAGAATTGCCTGCAACAAATTAAATATTTGTTAATGACAGCAAGCATTAATCTGGAAAGGGGTTTGTATTTTACTTTGTTATCGTTCATGATGTTAACTTTTCACTATGTTATCGTTCATGATGTTAACTTTTCACTATGTTACGTTCATTATGTTAACTTTTCACTATGTTATCGTTCATGATGTTAACTTTTCACTATGTTATCGTTCATGATGTTAACTTTTCACTATGTTATCGTTCATGATGTTAACTTTTCATTTTGTTACGCAAATCACTTGAACGTTTAACTGACTTAAGCATTTCCTACGTTCGAATATTGAAATCGTTGCTGGTTGCTTTAGTCTTTACTATTTCACTATCTTCACTATTTCCAAACGCTGTTTTAGCAAATTTTTGAAAGGAAAACAAATATTCTTGGTTCATGTATTCGTGTATTTTGCATGTTATAGCTACACAGGCCGCGGATTGTACGTATGAAGAAGAATACATTAACTCACATACACAAACAAACGTGTTCACATACTCACACGGCAAGGGATGACATCCAATTGCACTTCATCTAGATGTTCTATTTTTAGTATTGTTCTAATTGCATTACCACTGAGAACCGCAAAAGGTGTTTTGATATACGCAGACTGACCTGAATCCCGTCCTCTTCTTGAAAAGCTAATCGAGTTGATTTTGCAAATCTTAAAAACAAATAACCTTATTCTACATCTGCAGTCATTTGTTGCCTGTGTGTGGATGCGATGTACAGTGTACTCGGTTTCACACGATCGTTAAATCATTGAATTATTAAAGTAAATTGAGCACTGAATAATGGTTCCCTTGTGCAGTTTTACTTTAACATTATTTTAGTCTTCATTTTAAGTTTTTTGTGTAGTTTTTCATGATTCATTTATTATTAAAAGCTAATTAACACGCTTGGTAATTTTATTTCGAAGAAAATTAAAACTAATTCATAATTATCTATAACTCAACTTGTTCAAATATTGTGACAATCATCTGTTGTTACTGTTTCGTGGCTCTTCTTCTCATATATACGTCATGCATTATTATTCCTTCTTTTGATTTTGATTTTCGTACCCTTATTTAAAAAAATGAATATATATAAACACAGAACATGTCGAGTCAGTCACAGCTCAGAAGACATATTCGATGAGCCAATCTTCGTTTTTCGGTCTTCAAAACCGTATTCGAATTGAAATCTAATTTATGAATAGTTTTTCAAAAAAGGACCATAGTAGCCTAACTTATGTGTTTTTCTGCAGCAATGGACTTGAAAATTGTTGTTTAGATGCTCGTTCTCTTTTATATGTTTGTACATCTTTTCATTCTTGGCCAACGCTTACACAGTCTATGAATGCCATATATTCTTCAGTGAATAAACCTAAGCAAAAACTAATATATTCTCGGTATTATAAATGAAAAATATGGGTTAATTGCTGAGTAAGACAATTTTTATTATAAACAAGAATAATCTTGCCCCAATTTTGTTAGATTTTATTGGCTATTCGCAATAATGTGGACCAATTAGCACTTCGGGTTCCAGACTCTCTAAGTAAGCAAAAGCTCGGCCAAAACGCCCTGTCTACACGACGGAAATCATTCCAGTCCCGAGAGCCAGAGCCCGGGAACGCTGTTGGCGCAATACTCACGGCGATTTGCATATACGAACTTTCAAGCGAGTCAATATACCGGAAGAAATTTGGGTGCAATTTCATTTCTTGTTCTCGGTAAGTAAATCCGCTTCCAAGTCCAATATCGAGAACGTATCGCAAATGCAACTTATTGCAGGAAGCTCGGATGTAGCGCATGAATATGTAGCAACATCACAACGCGACCTCCTATCTCTCTCAAACATTTATTAAAGGAATACATTAAGCTTTGGAGCAGCGGAGGAATCAGATATAAATGTTATTGAAAGACAGCTTGGAGAGGCGAGCAACTCCATTTCCCCCCGTGCGGTTAAAACTCGCTTAAACTCACAGCTGTCCCCTCTTGATCTCCTTCCTTCTCCCCCTCACCGAGGGTTTGTCTTCTTCCCTCATTCCCCTTCCCCGGGTGCGTCCCCAGACTCCCCACCCTCCCTCTTTGAGGGATCCCTGCTCCCCCCGTCATGAAGCGATAGCGACGATTGGTCAAAGCTCAGCGGCCAATCGAGTCGCTGGAATCCCAAACCGAGTTTGTGGGGAAACACTTTTTAAGTTTGTTTTATTTGTCGTTTCGAGGTGATTTCGGTTTATTCGAAAGTTTATTTTTTCGTATTTGTTGGAAGATTAAAGGGGTTTTTGAGGGTTTTTAGATATGAGGGGGTCAAGCTGGCTGCGAGAGATATGAGGAGATCGCTGCAAGTGTGAGACTGTGAAATTAGCCGAGTGAGAAAGTGCAGTCCCAAGAGGAAAGCAAATGGGCCTACTTTGCCGCATACGAAACCGTCTTCTCAAGTCTAATAAAAGAAGCTCCACGGCCTGACCTTAAACAATGCAAAATACGCACACCTTCCGCCGCTCGCAAGGATGTCTGAGAGATGTTGTCGTGCGTGGTGTGAAGTGCCGGACTTGGTGAAAAGAGATCTTATTTGCTGCTGGGGAAATTAGAGAGAGGAAATTTGATGCTGTGTTGTAGGTGGTGTGCAATCGTAAATTTGGGCGCAGAGGGACATTACGTTTGTGACGTGAAATATACGTTGTGAATTGTGGTAAGTGTTAGGCTTGGTGAAAAGAGATATATCGATGAGGTAAAATTTGATGGAATAGTTAAAGTTGTGATATCAAATGGCAAATGAAGTGAACTTTCAGATTTAATGAATGGAGATAAT
Source organism: Platorchestia sp. MABIK (assembly GCA_014220935.1). Lineage (NCBI taxonomy): Eukaryota > Metazoa > Arthropoda > Malacostraca > Amphipoda > Talitridae > Platorchestia > Platorchestia sp. MABIK. The sequence continues at coordinate 3,172 of JACJUY010014686.1, read as the reverse complement.
CCTAAAAATGGTGTTCCAGGCTTAATGGAAAAAGATGTTCATTGAAATAAAAAATATACTTTTTATGAGAAAAGAAGGTAATTAATTTGGTGTTTGTAAATGCGTGGTACTTGATGCACCATTTACGACTTATGTGCAAGCACAACTTGCATTAGAACACCCGATCACTTTATTTTGGCGCAATGTAAGGCAAATTAAGTGAAGCGTCTGACTTGCTAAATAAATGTTGTTGAATAAATATATGTTGAATACAAGTTTTCTTTTTGAATGTGAACTGAAGTTTAAGACTTAGGTAAAAGAAGATAACACTTGAAACCTTTTTTAAGTGGCACGTGATGTGAAGTTGAAAATGACAGTAAAAGTTTTGGTAGAGTGACAGTATTTTCTGCATTCTGTGAAGTTTAATAGCAGTAAACAATGAAGTATTACTCAATGCGTGTACAATTTGTACATCATGGTTGGTGTAATGCACACAAGCTGTGTGTGAGGAGAAGCTAAACTTCATCCTGTGAATTTTCCCTTAAATATTTGTGTTCAATGTAAAAAACGTTACATCAATCAAAAACGTCATCATACTTTGCTACTGTGAATGAAACAGTTATTGAATAATTTTGTAGCGGTGGGTCGGTTGGTTGCATAATTGGTTGCTTGCTTGATTATTTCGCAGGAGTGCAATAATCTAATAAAATCTAATAAAAATGTTTAATATCTGAAAATATCTAAAGTATCTTTCAAATAAAAATTTTAGAAGGTTCCAAATATTAGTTTGCAGGATTAGTTCAAATATATTCCAAAAGAACAAATATAATAATAACCTGCCAGCTAACAGCACCGAGTAAAAACAAATGACAAATGAATAACAAGATGAGGAGTATCTCGGTTATGTTAGTTACTTTTCGCACTGAATGCCTGAATACCATACAGTAATTTTTGAATTATGATTTTAAATTGCGCTTTATTTCTATGGAAATGTTCGACTCTTTTGCTTGTCCGAGATTTTATCCGGGAAAAAATTTGGAAATATAGCAAAGCTCGGATCAGAAATACTCTCAAAACGCATTTCCGGTTCTTCTGGTAAATAATATTCAAGTAGACAATAGTCTCTTTTGAAGTTGTTAGTACAAAGCTGTTATATGATTAAGTGCGATAGAGTAGAAAGAGAGATGTTATGCTCATTTCAATCATGTATAAAATAAATAAATGCAGGATGAACTGGGCAATTCTATCGCTCTTTCATATGCTTGTCAGTTGCACTTCGAAAAACACATGAAACAAGTCATGAAATAATGATACACTGGCGTTTCAATCGAATGTTAATAGCTGGGTGTGGAAGTAAGAGAGAGAGATAGAGATTTCACTGTATCGTCACACTGGCTTCTCCGCGTTCCTTTTGGAAGGTCGAGTTTAGAAAATACTCGGCACACAACTTGCACGCTTCATGGCAGGGACACTTTCTCGCATCAGTTGGCTCTGGAAAATGTGCACTCGACGGAATGAGAAGGTTCCAAGCTTATTTAAAAGAGCTAAAGCTTTTTTAAATGTAAAAGTAAAACTCGCAAGAACCAATCGATTCTGTTGCTATGAAGTGAATGGAAGCTGTACATGGCGCCTCAGTTTAACATTTTCAACGAGGCATCTATGATCTTCGCCGCCCAGTGCTGAGGCCATGTACTTGGGCGTCTAAAATAATAGAGGCTGTTCCGCAGAAATTAGATTGGGTTTGAAGTGGGAAATTCAAAAGCCTTGCAAAGCCTTAAAAATTTTTGTCTTTTTAACACATATTCATTTGCCGTGTTCTTAACTTCGATATTTACTTTGCAGATTTGTAAGAAAAATCTTTTTAAGAGAAAAATAAAAACACAAAACACACGTATAACATGAAATTTAACAGGTAATGAAGATGTTCTTATTTACTATTTGCAAAGGATATGAACTGCTATTTGCAAAGGGTATGAACTGTCCATATGGTCAAATCAGGTTTTCTCTTTAAAATATGCAAGGACACTAAAATCCTGAAGTCATAAGGAGTCGAAGCGGAGCGTAAGATTTTGAAGTCGGCCAGAGATATCGGTACATCGCATCGTTCTTCTTTACCTGCTCAATTTCATGTTACACGTATGTTTTGGGTGTTTTTGTTTTTCTTTTGACATTATTTTTTCTCATGAGTTTTAATGATATTGTAAATTCTCATAGAATAGAAGTGTTTGCAACGTAAATTCAAAATAATTCTTGCGAGTAATTGTGTAATAAAATTTCATCATTTAAAACAAATAAACAGCTAATATCTCAAAAACCCGATTTTTTTCGGAAAATTTCATGAAAGAAAAAGTGTTTATTTGGTCATTTTATACATGGTGTGCAATTTTGTACCTCTTGTTCTGAAATCCCTGTATAAATATATATGTAAATATGTATTTGAACATGTATCAATCGTGTTTGTGTTGGTAAAAGTGTGTACGTGTGTCCTTGTGACGTGTGTGTGTATACGTGCACAGCCGTAAAAGAGCGTGTGTACGTTTTGGTGTATGAAAGTGCGCATGCGTGTGTACATGTGTTGTGTGTGTCTCCATGTGTGAGTCGTTGAGGGTGTTTGTGCAGCAAACAGCCACACTCAAGTATGACTCTTTAATGAAGTGTCACTGACGACTGGCAGTCATCAGGCGCTGAAGGATCCCGACACTCGCGGCGTAGGACACTAGCTTCACTGGAGGATGTTTTGTTCGTGTGCGTGACATCCTTTTTCCCCATGTATCCCCCTGCCTCCCCATGCATCCTCCTGCCTCCCCATGTATCTCCCTGCCTCCCCATGCATCCTCCTGCCTCCCCATGCATCCTCCTGCCTCCCCATGCATCCTCCTGCCTCCCTATGCATCATCTTGCATCCCCACACTCCCTCGTACCCCTTTATACTTTTTTCCCTTTCCTGTAATTCCTTCTGCATCCTCTCATATACCTCATTCATTGATCTACCTCTAATGCTGCTTCATACTCCCCCACATACACATCCACCTCCCCTCACTCTCCCCCACACTTCCTCCATCTCCCCTCACTCTCCTAAACTTAATTCTACCCTCCCTATGCCTCTACTTAATTCCGCAGCCTCCCCTCGCATTCTCTCAAACCTCTTCCCACCTCCCCCACACTCCCCCACACACCCTCCCTCCGGTCCCTG
>JACJUY010014685.1:1819-17112 GCA_014220935.1 Platorchestia sp. MABIK | reverse complement strand
GGTGGTGTGTGGTGGTGGGGTGTAATGGTGGTGTGTGGTGGTGGGGTGTGGTGGTGGTGTGTGGTGGTGGGGTGTAATGGTGGTGTGTGGTTGTGGGGTGTGGTGGTGGTGGTTAGTGACGGCAGTGGTTGTTCATGGTGGGTAGGGTTACGGCAGTGTTGGTGAATGCAGTGGTTTGTGATTACAATGGCGTCGACGCTCGTGGTTGCAGTGGTGGTGTAATATAATGGTGTTGGTGTGGTGGTGTTGGTGCCGGTGACAGCTGTGGAGCATCAGAATCACCAACATTGCTGCGGCAACACCACACACTCAACACAAACTCAACACACGACCGTGTGGTATAACCACACTACAGGAGTACAGAGTAGTAAAGCGTGTCAAAATAAAAAATTATTCATTCATTGAGTAACATTTACTTATGTATTTTATTTTTTTTAAAAGCAACATGGTTTTTTATATTATTTAATTTTCTTAAATTCAACATTCTTCTTGAGACCGGAGATGGTCGGTAAGGCGGAGCTTTTTTATTGCTAGAGAATGCAGTGTCACGCTCCTTAGGTTGACAGCCGGAAAACCTTAATAATAGCCAATTCAATTCTAGACTACTGTCATTCATCCAGATTTTAAATCTGTAGATGAAATTCGGTTGTAGTTGCCAACTCGATTTTTAAATTTTGCAATTCATGACATTTTTTAAAAATTTAAATGAAGATTTTTCGGTGACACTCCGCAGTGTTTGGTCTTGTACTGGAGTGTCGGTGGTTGTGAAAACTTCGAGCCTTTTTAACACTTTGACTGCAACGTGAGCCACCGGTGGTCACGGAGAAGATTTTCATAAAGCTGCTGACCGACCAGTAGTCACAAACTCAGTTTCCAAAAATACTTAATCAAAACGAAATGAAGGCCGATACAGTTTTAATGTTGGCTATTTTCGAAATTGCTTACTTTAATTGACTTCAAATTGGAGTTGAATATTACATTTTAGTTTTACCTGTCGGAGTCTGAGTGTTAATATGCACATGATAAACTGGTTACCGTTAAATACTTGCGTAAACACGATCAGTTTAGCATTCGACCATTATGTTAATCGGGAGTAAAGATTAATAGCATATGATTTGTAGGCTATTGTTTTATATTTCAATAGCCTTTTGTTTCTGAAGCGCATGATATTAAATTGGGAAAGTGAAATAAAGCATCAAATGACGCTTTTAAAATGTTGTTTTCAGAAGCGCAAAAATCCATACGAAAATAACCTACAAAAGCGTTAAATTTATAAGCTTTGGTCATTTGATGTACAGTATAACTGAATGGCTCTTAAAGTGTTGAATTGAATGGCACAATTATGCATAAATAACTGTTAATGACTCAAAATATTAGGTGAGAGAGGTGTTTATTTATTAAGTTTGATTTCATTTACTCGGAAATTGTGGCAAAGCGCGCCATAACCTACACCTCCCTGGGGGGATACTGTTAGGTCCCCTCAGCTACATGTAGATAGGACTTCTGTCTTTTGTGCCCACTATGTTTCTATCAGTTTTCGTGCTTTCTTAGTTATCTCTTTTTTGTCTTTTCTTCCTCTTCCTTCCTAACTGACTGTTTCTGTTCGCAGGTCATCCTTTGTTGGAATACACCTTGTGCATAGATTCCTCGTTTTCTGCAGTCCATACTTAATGGTTCGTTTTCTTTCCCCTGTGAAGTCATCTTTACGATGGAAACGGAGCTTTGACTTACGTTTACGTCTGTTACCTCCTTTGTTGAACTTCAGTACTGTTCTTATGATGACTTTCAGCTTGTGATTAATTTCAACTGAACTTCCAACTTTTGATTATTTGAACTAAATTTCCAGCTTTTGATGAATTTAACTAAATTTCCCGCTTATGATGAATTCAACTGAATTTCCTACTTTTGATGAATTTGGAGTGAATTTCAAATTTTTGAAGAATTTCGAATGAATTTCCAACTTTTGATGAATTTCACATCATCAAACATTCTATACTTGCCCTGTTAAAGCAGCATTTTAACTTTGTCACCAGGTACATAATTTTAACTTCCGCATAATTCTAATTTCAAATTTTACCTTATTTTATAAATGAAAGATCATATAAATCTTAAGCGTCGATACCTCACGCTTTTTTCTTGCTGGACGGTCAGAAGGCGTGTTGCCCTGTAGACGTATGTACGAACACATCCGTCTTTCAACGTGGGTCACATAATTCTATTCATTTGATTTAAAAAAGCATCAAGATATTCGACATCATTTTAATCTTAACCTCGACTTGTGCGCACAAAAACTAGTTTCGTTTCTTTGCATCAATTCATAACTTAAACCTTGCGTTGTGTTAATTGGATAACTCGTACTCATTTTTATTTTCAAAAGTTGAGGTTTGTTTTGCTTATATGCATCAACTCATAACTTGAATCAAGCGTAGTATTAGTTAAATAACTAGTACTTCTGATAATTAGTTCGTCATATTAGTTTTTATTCATACAATTGTATGGTTCGCGTAATTATTATTTACCTAAGTTAAGGCTCGCGTAAGAGAATGAAAAATTCGAGGAACGACTAACTGCTTTTACTTCATCATCGTACTGTCGTGCACAGGATTCACAGGTTTTCAACTCACAAAGTTCTTAACCTTTATCTTAACCAAAGTTCTAAACCCTTCACCATAACCTTTATCATTTTTGCTTCCATGAACTAACAAACACTATTCAAGTTCAATTAACTAGCTATAGGATGCATTTTTATGTTTTTTTTCTTAGTCTTTGGACAAGCATTGAACTGGACCGTCACGGCACCTATGTATGTTTATTAATTGAAGACATATGCATCAAGATATTTCAAAAAATTAATGCTATTTTATCTAATGTGGTAACTTCATAAGACATTAATGTTTTCTTCTTCTCTTATTCACGTCTTAAAATATTCTTGCTGGTCTTGTGTGGTGCATTTTATTTATCATTTCTTACGCTCGTAAGTGTATTATGACAGCCTTATCTAGGTGGTTGATTTCAAGTATATTCTACAGTACACGTCTTGGTAGCCGTTGTAGAACAATCTTTTTCAAGTTTCCAACTCAGGTAGACTCTTTCGTGCCACTATTAGCATGAAAATATCATAAATTCGTGGTGTGATAAAAGACATTTTCTCCGAACCCCTTGATTGGCTACTAGTTGATCCGTAGGAGTGAAAATATAGTTCTTAATGTCAACCTTACAGCCTTAGACGTAGGATTATTTCAATCCATCCATTTTACTATAAACAAATTCCTTATACCGCGAATCCCAGAGCTCGTACTTCAATGTGAGTGTGCACTAAAAAGAGTGTTTTCAATCATGCATCGTCACTAAAATTAGGTCTTCTTTTCTAATATTAGCTACATATATTATCAAACCAAGATTAAGCAACAGTAGGATACATTGCCCGCAATGATCTGTTTCGACTAGTGTCATGGGTGCTACAATACACATGTGTGTATCAACTAAGGATCCTTACTTTAAAATATTTTAAAAACCAATCATGTGTTTTTTGTATCATCTCTATTAGAAAATAAACTGTTTTTCTTCTTTCTTTCTTTCGCCAAACGTGGTTCATTTAATATTTGCATTGTAAAAAGAGTAGTTTCGATTTTTAATGAGAAGAGAATGTGTGCTCTTATGTTGAAATGTACAGTTTCATTAACTAACAAATGTTTCTGTCTTACATTCAGAGTCTAAATTTGTATTTAGAAATAACTAAGCGACTCTCACCAAATAGTACAAAATCAACATTCGAAACTGAAATTTTTATTAAACGTTGCATTCACAAATGCTTGGAACCAATGCTCCATACTATGGTGCATTTCCCTGACTTCCCTGTTATAAATTGTGTTTAAAGCGTGCTGGCTGCAAGTGTAAGTCAGGTAAGGATCAATTGTCTAATAAGAGCCAATTTCACTTTCATTTTCACCCTCTACACCTTGACTCATTGGCCACAAAAGGCAATGGTAACAAGCGTTCGAGAACCGAAGCTTTGATTTATGGTATGTATGGGGTACCGTATCAGGCACGAAGTCGCTCAATTATTGTTAAACTTCCAGAAATTATGGTTTTTAGATTAAACTTATTAGCTCGTTCCCTGCGTACTGGGCCATATGTGTAGCATGCACTAGGTAAATTGCTCATTCACGGATCGGTTTAAATGAATTGCATTTAATCTGTTTTTTGACCTTTCTAAAAAGAAACTTTTGTTATAGGAGGGGAAATGCCATCATGCATGTGCATTTTTCATATTTATTAGGAAGGCTAAAAATGCAGTCTAGCAGTAAAGTCGATTTCCCAATTCATCTGCTTACAACCTAACCAAACCGATTGTTACAACCACGGAAACGCGATGAATGTGTAAACGTGTTGACGGATACACATAAAATAGACAACTACGCTTACAACGCTTAGACGATTCTGTCTTCGATAAAACCAGTACTGTGTCTAAACTTTTTTTGGGCAAGTTAGCACCAAACCAACTGTTAACAATCGCGAAAACGGATGAAGGGGTTAAAATGTTAGCCTTCGCAGCACCAGCGTCAGCTGATAACCATCACCCAGCTGCCACCGACACGATCATGGCACAGTCACGAATCCCAACTTCGTCAGTTAGTTACTCACGAACCACCGGCGTGTGAGGTGGTTAATAAACGTGCTCAGGGGAATTCTAATTTGAATTCACTTCACGAGGGCTTCTGCGCAATTTGTGCAGCTCTGGACAACCATGGTGCGTGTTTGAAACGGACTAACTTATTTTGTATACAGGCGATGAGAAGAAAGCAGCTGGGATGTGCGTGAGGGTGAAATAAAGTTCGATTGGTGCATCGGTCGCACCACAACATGCCGGCCTTCTAGCAGCGGACGGGATGAACAGGTGGGTGACGTGCTCTTCCGGGTTTTAGGGTTGTCCTTAAATTAGGATTGTTCGGTTTTTAGGGTCGTCCTTTAGGATTGTCCAAGTTTTAGGGTTGATCTTGAATTAGGATTGTCCGGGCTTTCAGGTTGCCCTCAAATTAGGATTATTCGGGCTTTAGGGTTGTCTTTAAATATTTCCAGACAACTTCTGTGTAGTGGACGTTAGGACTTGGCAATAAACATTTTAACTATCGCAAGAAATATTGGGACTATCGTGATAAATTTTGAGACTGATATAATTAATATTGAGGCTGACCTTATAAATATAGAGACCCGAAAAACATTGTGGCAAAAATGATTGTAGGTTCGCTAGATGTGGAAATAAGTTTTCACATCACCATGTCACGAAACAATATGGTTTACAACCCTCATGCAGCACTGGTTTGGTGCAAAATGAAGATGATGTGAACTGCACTGGTGCTAAAGTTTGGAGTAGAGGACCAAGTTTCGTGGTTTAACAATTTGACCGCGATGTGAGCCACCGGTGGTCACTGGGGGAGTTTTCACAATGCTGCCGGCCGACCAGTAGCCACAAACTCAATTTCCATGAATGCTTAATCAAAACTTAATGGAGGCACGATCCAGATGTTTGCTTTCTCAACTTTGCGTACTTCAATTGACCTGCCGCAGTCAAAGTGTAAACGCACCAACTGTGCCGGGTTTAAATGTGATTTCGGTATCAGTAGAAACAATTTCAAATCTCATTATTGAAATGAACGATAGATCAGTCGGAACGGACTTTAATTTACTTTTGATTATGTAGGTACGAATATTAGTAAAAATAATTATGTAGGTACACATGTAATTAAGTAGGTGTATATTTAAATGATTAAGTAGGTACATGTGTAAGTGAATAAGTAGGTACATATGTAAATGAATAAGTCGGTACACATGTAAATGATTAACTATGTACACATACTCACGTGTTGGTGGAACTCTTGGTACAAACTTCGGCTACTAGTAGAAAATACAAATTTAAACACTTTTTCATCAGTGAAAAAATATCGAAAACGCTTAGTTGTTTAATTATTGGGCTTAGCAGTTTTTAACGCTGCGCTTCAAGAAGTCACGGCGATCCTAGTTAACCACATGCACTAATGTTCAATAATAACACACGAGGGTAATGAAAAACGTTAAATAACATGAGGTACTTTGATAAATAATAGAAAGTAACGCATCAAAGTAGGTGTTCAAAATTTCGACCATTAACATCGATTCACGCACGACACCTTCGTCGAAGCGAGTTGCGTACGTTGCCAAACATTCCTGGGTTGTCAGCGATATCTCCAGGAGCGACTGCAATTCGAGCGACAAGGTCTTCTTCCGACTCCACAGGTGTCGCATAAATCAGAGATTTCAAGTGCCCCCATAAGAAAAAACCTAACGGAGTCAAATCAGGTGATCTCGGTGGCCAGGACACAGCACCACCACGACCAATCCATAGATTTGGAAATTGTTGGTCAAGAAACCGTCGCACATTTAGAGCATAATGTGCCGGAGCTCCATCGTGTTGAAACCAAAGTCGTCTACGAATACCTAATGGCACATTTTGCAGAAACCAGGAAGGACTTCTTCAAGAAAGATTTTGTACACATCTCCAGTAAGACGCTCTGGCAGAATGTATGGACCAATGAGTTGATTGTGCACGATACCTGCCCAAACATTGACAGTGTAGCGATGTTAGTGATGACTGACGTTCATGGATGACATGAGGGTTGTTCTGCAGCCATGATTGAAAGTTATGGTAGTCAAAAATTCCATCTCGGCTGAAGGTTTCTTCATCCGTAAACAGCACACACTCTGCAAAATTGGCATCTTCTACCCCCCGATCTAAAAACCACTGCGCGAATCGCTCACGAGGACCACAATCAACGGGAAGGAGACCCTGGACTCTCTGGAAGTGATACGGATGATAATTATTCCGGTTCAATACATGCCACACTGTACTATGGTCACGAACACCCAAAGATGCTGCTGCGGCACGGGTGCTCGTACGCGGGTTTCTACGGAAATGTTCCAACACTTCTTGCTCTCGATGATAATTTATTGGGCGACCAACGTCTACTCTGTTTACACTAAAACTGCCGGTTTCCGTCAATCTTCGGTGCAATGCAGTGAATAATCGATGACCAGGGACTTCTCGATTAGGGTAACGTTCGTGATAGATTCTTGCGGCACGTATTGCATTACCATTAGCAGCACCACAAGTGGAATGCATGTCTGCCATCTATGCATTTGTAAGGCGATACATCTAACCACTTCAGCGCCACGGTGCTAACTGACAAAAGATACACATACGCTTCTCACCAGGGGTCGCTAACGTTGACTAGGAATTTCTAGAAATTTCCTGAATCTGTGAATTGATGTTTTAAACTGTAAATAAAACTTGCTAGATTCTGCCAACACTTGTTCATTCTAATTCCCCATATTGCCCTTATTCCTGTCTGTTGCGAAATCGCTGTTGTGTTCTTGTTGCGTAGCATTAAAAACTTCTAAGCCCAATAATTAAAAAACTAAGCGTTTTTCGATTTTTTTTCACTGATGAATAAATGTTTAAATTTGTATTTTCAACTAGTAGCCGAAGTTTGTACCAAGAGTTCCACCAACACCCTGTATATATTTGATTCCGTAGGTACATATGTGAATGATTAGGTGGGTACATACATAAAAAGGGTTGGTGACCACCGGTGGGGCGTTCCATTCTCCACATGCCAAATTGTGCCCTAGTGTAATTGCGACTGTTTTCATAATTGCAATCATGATTTCAATTGTTCTGTAATTATCTTCGTTTGATAATTGTAATTGCAATTGTTTTGCAATTATTTCTGTCTAATAACAACTGTAATTGCAATTGTTTCGTAATTATTTTTCTTCAATAATTATAATTCCAATTATTTTGCAATTATTTCTGTACATTAATGGTAAATGTAATTATTATGTAAATTTCGTGTATTGCTGACCTACGTAAGGCTTCTATAAAGTCGTTCCTGAATTCTGACCTGCACATGAACTTTTGTAAACCATTAATTCTTTGTACTTGTCACCGAGCTAAATTGTTCCTAAATGCTGACTTCGTGCACATGAACTATCAAAAATTTATTTTTTCGTACATGTCATCAAGCTAAATCGTTCCTAAATTCGGACCTCATTCACATGAACTATTAAAGAAGTAATTTTTCCTACTTGTTACCGACCTAAATCTTCAACCGTCAGACATAGGAAGTAAGTGAGCAAGTCTAGGGGCACCCAAGAATGTCTCGACCTTTCAGTTCAGATCAAAGTCACGGAAGGAGCAGCGAACTGAAGATCTTCTAAGAAGGGAAAAATCTGTCGTGACATTTGGCGAATTTTAACGATTTGGGAAGTTGCTGACATTTTGCAAGTTGCTGACATTTTGCAAGTTGCTGACATTTTGCAAGTTGCTGACATTTTGCAAGTTGCTGACATTTTGCAAGTTGCTGACATTTTGCAAGTTGCTGACATTTTGCAAGTTGCTGACAATTGGCAAGTTCCAGACAATTGGCAAGTTTATATTTTATTCTATGCTAATATGTATATTTTATGTTTTTTATTTTATTTAAATGTTTTCCATTTTATGTTAATTGAATTATATTCATGTATTTGTATCCGGTGTGTTGAAAATGCGAAATTTATATCGATATCATAGTAAGCAACGTTTTCGAGGACCGCTGATTGTAGTACAAACCCTTGTTACATCATTCGGTTTTTTAAAATATTTGATCTTGTAGGATTTTGTTGCATAACTTTTTGACATTTTATATACATTAATAATTAATTATCCACTCAGCTGATAAAATTAAGTTTAAATTCGTGGTTTACCGAGATTTTAATTTCGGCTGTGGGGCCAAAACAACTTTAATAATCACATTTAATATTTATACACCCTAACGTTGAACAAAGACAATAATATCGAGGAATAAGGCTTTGATTGGCAGCATTAGATTTAAAAGCTTTACAGTTAAAATTGAACGTTTCGACTCAATGAGTCATTCGCAGCAAATTGCTCTGGAAAAAATGAAACTCGTCCGAGGTAAATGTAAAAGGTAAGGAATAAAGAAGGAAAACTAAGTTCGCTAAACCATTCTGTTTAAGTTCCCTTTTTTATTACCTACCTTTTACATTTACCTTAGATGTTTTCATTTTTTTCACAGCAATGTGTTGAGAATGACTCCTTGAGTTGAAACGTTATATTTAACGGTGATTTTTTAAATATTATTTTGCTACTCAACGCCTGATTGATCGCTATTATTTTCTTAGTTAAACTTTGTAGAAATACAAACCGACATGTGTTTCCACAAGCTAAAGTTGTCATGAATTAGTAACTGATATATGGTGGGCGAAGTCCGTGGATTTTCTCACAAAACTAAGAATTCATGAAAACTTCCTCATCTATGCTGGATATTGGGGTTTGAAGTGCGTGAAATATATCCAATGTGCAGCATATGTAAGAATTCATGCCTTAAAGTCAATTAAACGCTATATTTATAAATCAAAATGAGTAAATATTCCTGTTGCAGCGTAAGCGTTCTGATCTGTTTGTAACCGAAATCTGGTGTTTGGAGTCCTTGGATTTTTACGCAAAACTAAGTAAACGTGAAAACTTGCACTTTTCACGCAAAATCAAGTAATCATCAAAGCTTCCACCTCTAAGCTGAAGGATTAGCATTTGACTACGTAGTGGTACACATGTGTACCACGAGGTATATTGCTCTTTTTCGTACCGCTATAAAGTGTTCCATTCATATTTTAACTCTAACTTTTTTCAAAAAGGATTTTAACGTACAGAGTAGAATACTGTCCTACAATTAATATTATATTCTTCTCGGTTCTTAAAAAGACTAGTAATGCATTCGAGCAGTAATGTCGGTTTTTCAATTTTACTGCGTGCAACCTAACGCTTAGTTAACGTGTTCAAAAGAAAATAAATCCCCAACCCACTTCAATAAATGAGGTAAATCCCCAGCCCACATTATTACATGAGGTAAATCCCCAACCTACTTTTTTAAATGAGGTAAATCATCAACCTTCTTTATTTAATAGGAAACTCCCAACCCACTTTAATAAATGAGAGAACTCCCAACTCACTAAATTAAATGAGACAAATCCCCAAGCCACTTTTCAAATCGTCACTTTACTCAATGAGGAAAGAATGAAAACCTGTTTTGTTAGAGCAAAGCCTACCAAGGTCTCTGCTAAGAACCTCACATCTTCCCTCAAGGACCTCAAAATTAGGTGTGCTTGCTGTTGTGGCAATGTGGAAACAACCCAGGGACCGTTCTTTTATTGCGTTAACTCGTTTCCTGCGATGGGCTACACTGAAGTGTAGCCCATTCAATTCAAATTTAAAGTCAATTGTAGTAGGCAATTTTGAAAATAGTCAACATTAACTGGATTGTGCCTTCGTTTGGCTTTCATTAAGGATTTATAAAAATGGAGTTGGTAAATGCAGGTCGGTCAGCAGCACTGTGAAAATTTCCTCAGTGACCACCGGTGGGTCCCTTCGCAGGAAACACGTAAAATAATTTATTCAGGTAGCCCTAAAATTTCTCAGCAGTTGACATCGCGTTGACGAGTTAAATGTGCGGCGAATGTTTCCTGGAATATCAGCGGGAGAATTAATTCGACCCCACAAAGGTTGTGCCCTTTGGTCTGCTCTGAAAATTTATCCTGGGCTGTAGGCGACCATGGATATTTTACCTGGGCGACCATGGATATTTTATATATCCATACCATCGATATTTTACCTGGGCGACCATGGATATTTTATTATCCATGGCCGATTAAAACCCTTACCTGTTAACAGTTATAGCGATTAAAAGTGCCAACAGTTTTATTGGTGGCCTATATTTTATTTTTACTTTCGCTATTCTCAACGATGAAAATGGAAAAGCACTCTGCGTACTCCAAGCGTTTTGGAAAACATCTCTTCCATGTTCATACTGTTGAAAAAAGAAAAAAAATTGAAATTGAAGTTGTTGAAAGGGAATTATTGAAGAAAAAATGCCGACTTTCTAGAAGTTTGAATTTCTTGAAACGAAAATACTTGCTAACGTATCAAACACTTCCGATTTTGCGGCAAATTTTCACATCCTTATTTTGAGTCGCGCGCGAATTCTTCACATAGGATTAAATCGAATTTTGAATCAATCCTGGAATCGATCAATGCTGAATCCTGAAATTTAATCCTGGAATCATGGAATTTAATCATGGAATTTATCTTGGAATCCTAGAATTTATCCTGGAATCCTGGAATTCTAGAAGCGATCAATCCTGGAATTCTAGAAGCGATCAATCCTGGAATACTGGAATTAAATCTTGGAATCCTGGAATTCAATTCTGGAATTCTAGAAGCGATCAATACTAGAATCCTGGAATTTAATCCTAGAATCGAAACTCGATTTTGGGACACGGGCGTCAACACGCGAAGTGGCCATGCTGAAGCCGCTGTCAACGGCTGCAAATTACATGCTGGTCCCTTTTATGCTGTCATTATAATATGCTGACTGGTTTTATGACATCGTAATTACATGCTGGTTGCCTGTACGACATCGTAATTACATGCTGATCGCCTTTGTAACATCGTTATAGCATGCTGATCATCATAACATCTCACTACAGCCGCCTACGTAATCGTGTGTGCTTTATACGTAATGCACACGGACGATACCGTTATGTTGTCCGTAAAACGTCTCGCGTGGTACACTGTACAGTGTCTCGCGTGGTGCAGTGTACAGCGTCTCGCGTGGTGCAGTGTACAGCGTCTCGCGTGGTGCAGTGTACAGCGTCTCGCGTGGTGCAGTGTACAGTGTATCGCGTGGTGCACTGTACAGCGTCTCGCGTGGTGCATTGTACAGCGTCTCGCGTGGTGCAATGTACAGCGTCTCGCGTGGTGCAGTGTACAGCGTCTCGCGTGGTGCACTGTACAGCGTCTCGCGTGGTGCACTGTACAGCGTCTCGCGTGGTGCACTGTACAGTGTCTCGCGTGGTGCAGTGTACAGCGTCTCGCGTGGTGCACTGTACAGTGTCTCGCGTGGTGCACTGTACAGTGTCTCGCGTGGTGCATTGTACAGTGTCTCGCGTGGTGCACTGTACAGTGTCTCGCGTGGTGCAGTGTACAGCCACAACGTCTCGCGTGGTGCAGTGTACAACACCCCACGGGCTTACTTACCTTGAATGCCATTGACAACTCCAGCAACGATCAGCCCAATATTGACTCACCCGCCGGTCTGTGAGACAAGAGGGTTTTGACAATTTTTTTCCAATGAACGATGATGAATGTGGGGGTAATTTCGGGGTTGCCTGTTGTTGTGAACCCTGAAAACTGTGACGGTCTGTCGTGCTAAAAAACCTCGCAGAAATATGTGTACTCAACGGCAGTTATCAACGACGTTTGTATAACGGCAGTTATCAACGACGTTTGTATAACGGCAGTTATCAACGGCGTTTGTATAACGGCAGTTATCAACGACGTTTGTATAACGTCAGTTATCAACGACGTTTTATAACTGGCAGTTATCAACGGCGTTTGTATCACGGCAGTTATCAACGACGTTTGTATCACGGCAGTTATCAACGACGTTTTATAACTGGCAGTTATCAACGGCGTTTGTATCACGGCAGTTATCAACGACGTTTGTATCACGGCAGTTATCAACGACGCTTGTATAACGTCAGTTATCAACGACGTTTGAATAACGGCAGTTATCAACGGCGTTTGAATAACGTCAGTTATCAACGACGTTTTATAACTGGCAGTTATCAACGGCGTTTGAATAACGTCAGTTATCAACGGCGTTTTATAACTGGCAGTTATCGACGACGTTTTTATAACGTCAGTTATCAACGACGTTTGTATAACGTCAGTTATCAACGACGTTTGTATAACGTCAGTTATCAACGACGTTTGTATCACGGCAGTTATCAACGACGTTTGTATAACGGCAGTTATCAACGGCGTTTGTATCACGGCAGTTATCAACGGCGTTTTATAACTGGCAGTTATCAACGGCGTTTGTATCACGGCAGTTATCAACGGCGTTTGTATAACGGCAGTTATCAACGGCGTTTGTATCACGGCAGTTATCAACGACGTTTGTATAACGGCAGTTATCAACGGAGTTTGTATAACGGCAATTATCAACGGCGTTTGAATAACGGCAGTTATCAACGGCGTTTGAATAACGGCAGTTATCAACGGCGTTTGAATAACGTCAGTTATCAACGACGTTTGAATAACGTCAGTTATCAACGACGTTTGTATAACGGCAGTTATCAACGGCGTTTGTATAACGGCAGTTATCAACGGCGTTCGAATAATGGAACGGAAAAAAAGGAAGAGGCTAAAGGGGACACCCTTTTACTCTTTGAGCCAGCAATTCGCTTCCTCCCCACATGTGAAGAAATAAAAAAATCTGATAAAAATACGCTTTCAATTTTGGGTCTATCGCTGAAGGTAGTTTTACGGTTGTGTCAAAGTAACAAGTGTGTGATGAGAATTTAGTCTCGCTTCAGCATTCCCCAGTGGGATGATGTGAGGTTCCGAGCTAAAGGTTAGGTAGGCCTTCTTTTTGTTAAAATAAAATAGGTTTTTCGTTTTCTTACGGACCATCTTTTTTCGGTTCACTGCTGTCCTGTTTTTCAGCACCTACTACTTTCTTCAATTTTTATCTAGTTTCATGAACTTCTTTCTTAGCTTACTTTTTTTTCTGCACCTTGTGTGTAGATTCCCCGTTCCCTTAACATACTAAATGTGTGTAACATACATCTTTGTTGTGGTAAAGGGAGGCTAAAACTTTCTTAAAGTCAATCAATCAATCATTTTGTCTCGCTAGTGGTCACCTTGGCCGAGTGTTTATGAGCGTGCACCCTTCATGGGAAGGGTCGACAGTTCGAATCCCGGCAGTGCCGGCGGGTGATTTTCCCTCTTGGGAAAGGGAGAACTCAATCAGCCACAATTCCCCCCTCTACCCAGGTGTCGGAAATGGGTATCGGCTTGACCGGGGGTAATCGCCATTGCATCTTGATGTTAGGTATAAGGCATTTGAAAACCAATGTACAAGATAATATGTGCCAGGTTTCATTAGATAAAACATAGTACTTAGGTAGTCCATCTTTTCCTTGACGATAACCCAAGTTTATTAAAAATTTGAAAGCGAAGGACAAAATTCTAAACATTTTTGGAACGTTTCGGGATAAATCCAATCAACAGCTGAAAAACACACGACATGAAAATAAATATCAGTTAAAGGCACCAACGGTTCACGAGATAATTATAAATTGGATGGAAATGCACAATGGGAAAGAACTAGACATATCATTCAGTCCACTTTCACGCACACCCGCATCGAACTCCAGCCTGTACGACATGCTCTGGTCCGCGCTGATAAGGTCACGGTCGTGTAGCGGTGACACGGGGAAAATACTGTACAAGGTTGGTCATTAACACGTTTCCTGTCAAGGGACCCACCGGTGGTCACGAGGGGGATTTCCGTAATGCTGTTGACCAACCTGCAGTCACTAACTAGATTTTTATTAACACTCAATGAACGCTAAATGAAAAGAACGATCCAGTTAATGTTTGCAATTTTTCAAAATTGCTTACAGCAATTCACATAGTGACTTGAAACTTGAGTTGAAAATTGAACTTAAGTTTAAGCCATCGCAGTCAACGCGTTAAACTTGTTTAATCTACGTCAGATTTTTTATTGGCCAAGTTTTCCGCTCACTGAAATTCGTACTCCTGCTCACTGAAATTCTGCTCACTGAAATTCGTATTCCTGCTCACTGAAATTTTGCTCTCTGAAATTCGTACTCCTGCTCACTGAAATTTTGCTCTTTGAAATTCGTACTCCTGCTCTCTGAAATTCGTACTCCTGCTCTGTGAAATTCGTACTCCTGCTCACTGAAATTCTGCTCTCTGAAATTCGTTCTCCTGAAACACGATAAAATTGATCTATCCACCTCGCTACACTACAGCAGTTTCTGACCCAAATACTTAAACTTAAATTGCTTCCCTAAACCTCGAAGATTTTGGCTAAATGCAACCAATGCGTGGCGAAGTCAAGTCTACAAATAATTTATTATCTTTCGCTGCCAGCTGTACCGCAACGACGAAGGAAATTGTTTGAAAAAGCTGCCCTAATTCTGCTGTAGCCTCGTTAGCTGCCACAGATCTGCCAGCAGCATGAAGGGCTTTTGACATCAAATCATTTGCTTCTACCTTGATCAATATTTATGGCTTCTAATTTCTCTGTGATTTGATGACGAGTGGGCTTGGTATCGAGTGGGCTTGATGACGAGTGGGCTTGGTATCGAGTGGGCTTGGTATCGAGTGG
>JACJUY010014683.1:4810-14930 GCA_014220935.1 Platorchestia sp. MABIK | reverse complement strand
AAGAATATTACTATTGCTGAAAATGAAAAACTCCAGTAAAATAATCAATTTGGAACTAAAAGCAAAGATAAGACGATGAAAAATGGGAGGAGCTTAGTGTACTTGATGAACCAATAGCAAATCAGCTTTCAAAAGGTTGTAGGGAGAGCTTCACTGGCTTTAGTCTAGGAAAAAAGACCTCGAATGCAAATCGCCGTGAACCGATGAAGTCGACCAGAATCGAGTAGTCTACTAACACAGTCTATCAATGACTTTCTGAGCGATACTGAGGTACTCTACTAGAGTCCACTAGTCTAATTCATTTTTTCCGGAGGGAAAAATGCAAATAGTCCACTAAAGCTTTCCACCCTTCAATTATATATCCGGCTGCACAATTTTCTGTTGATATTTTGAGATTAATTTCAATGTGCAAACTATTTATTCACCATGTGTCGTCTCCGGGTAATGGCGCCTGGATACCAGCACAGCGTTTACAAAGGAAGAGAAGCTGCATGGAGCATAACATACAATGTGAACAGAAAGCTTCATTGTAAAAGTTTCCGCAAAACAATATTTTTAACTAAAACTCTATCTCCAATTATACAATTTTCAGCTAATATTTTGAGATTATTTCTGTTGCGTGTTCTGCTGAGAGCCACGAACAACTGACCATGACTAAATACAGGTGAGGGCAAATGCAGGCCAACATAGTTGAAGCTTTATCCTTGTGACTTGTTTACTGTCACGGCAAAAGCTGTGATCACTGAGAATAATTGTCAGCGGGTCATTTTGAAAGGTAGAGTAGTATCACTTGGTGTTAAATCAATTTTGGGTATGAATGCTTCTACTCCCTGCTTGCTCCCACTTTTGATTTCGCCATGAATATACAGCTCATTGAGTGATACAATAAGCAGGCGTGTTCCATTGAGTAATCCTTTTCGTGGGTTCAAATTGCGTAGAAGCATTATGGTTGCACCTTTCTTTACCTTGAGTAAATTGGGAGGCATTCCAGGCGGAGCTTGAGAATTTAGGAATTCCATTGGTAGCTTACTTCATTTTCAGCTATCATCTCCTAAAGAATATACGCTGGTAAAGTATGTATTTTCCCCTTTAATTAGATCCAAAACATTGTTGTTCAATTGAAGAACATCTTTATTTTTCGGGGTAATGATAATTTTCCCACTTACAGCTTTGTTTGCTTCATTAGTATCGAGTTTGAGCGAATTGCCGATGTCCTGCACAATATTGCCTGATGATTACATTTCTCGTGGGATCTCAATTAAGTGATTACCCAGCTTTTCAGCATCAGATAATGTTCCATTTCCGATTGAAATAAGCCATGTGTTATACTCCTGATGGTTTGTTTGTAACAGTTTTGTTACAAACCTTCATAAATTTGATAGTTTAATTGAAAAAGTGCTCTTCATAGCCGTTTGGTTTAAGGGCCTGCCCTTCCGTGAAGGCATCGAGGGCTTGAATCCCTGCTCTGGGTGGTGATTTTCTCCGCTGAGTATAGGGAAAAAATTCAAAGCACAATACCCCACTCTACCTAGGTGTCTGAAATGGGTACCGGACTACCGGTCTTGACCGGAGGAAAGCGTCATGGCGTCCTGGTGTTAGTTATAAGGCCTTTGAAAAACCAACGTACAAAGTGATATGTATCAGGCTTGAATTGGAAATAAAGCATCCTAAGATGCCGATGTTTGTTTGAGGATTCAATTATTGTTGCACTTGATGCTCTGTGACTAACTGGAGCTGTTTGCCTAAAATCACATCCTAAAAGCAAATCTTTTTCACCAAATACCTTTTTCAAATTCATTATTTCTTTCAGTGGATTATTTATTACTCTGAGAGCATTGCATGATGGCATGAACGCTTCATCAATGATAATTAAGGACGATGTTTTTATTCTCAGACTCTGGAGAAGGTATTCTCATAATTGATGTTGAAGTTTCCAACAAAGGGATAGGGAGCTTGAATCCACTGTGTGCAGTTCGTCCATTTCTTAGGAGATCAGCAGCAATTCCTGTGGAAGAATATGTTAAAACCCGTTTGTTTTATGCATTTATATACTTGAATATTACATTGTATAATTAAGTTTTGCCTGTGCCTCCAGAACCATCGAGAAAGAAAAATTCTTCTCTCTTTCTTCATTGTTTATCGCCAAAATAATTTCATCAAATACAACTCTTTGCCCATCGTTCAAAGTAGACATCAGAGGTTCGGGAATGATTTGATTATCTTACATTTGACCATCAACTTCCAATAATGGAGTTGGAACTGGCAAATGAAGGTCTTGTCAGTTCAAACCGTGCAGTAACAGAGTCTGTATTTCACTCAATGCCTTTTGAATAGCAGTATCTCTGTTTTCTTGCATCAAAAAGTCTTCAATAAGTTGATCATTGAATCTATGAAATAACTCGAACAGATCAGCAGGAGTGTTGAAGATGCAAATAAGTACATACAACTCTCTCAGCTGTTTTGACATATACAACTGCGAGGCTACTGTCATACATCTGAACCACTCAGTGTCATCCTGTAGCAAATTACGATGCATTGATGCTTCTTTGAATGCGAGATATTCTGTTCCATATACTTTTCTCAATTGAGGAAAGCTGGATGCACCTTTTACATGGAGCAGTAATGTTTTCAGAGAAAACTTTTCAATATCTTTAGGGCTTACAGTGTAGATTCTGGTGATGATTTTATCAGCGCATCTTTGCCTTGGTTGCCATTATGTTGTTCGCTTACTAAATGCATAGTGATAGGGTATCTCCGTGTAATGCAAATTTCTTGCATTAACATCATTTTGATTTAGGATTTAATTGAGTGTTGCGTTGCTGAGCTCTCTCCAGGGCTTGTCTTTCCTCTCCCGGCTCTAAGTACAATGGCTGTTGGTGTTCCGGATGGACAGGCCTCCGAATAACTGAATGCCACCTGTGGTGCATTTTAAACTCATACAGACGCCACAATCCTTCAGGTGCACTGACGTATCGGGCATTAAGGCGCTGTTGGACTTCATCATATACTATCCTTTGGTCCCTCTGATTTTCCGCTATATCAACATATATTGAGTCATAAGTTTTATATGCATATTTGAAGATGTACTTCACTGACGCAATGGCGGAACAAATCTCAATGTTGATATGGCAATTGTTTTTCTTGCATAAGAATTTGTTACATGGCACAACAAATCTATTATTGACCTGATTGTTTCCAATTTGAATAGTAGGCCGAGAAAACGTCTGTACGAAGGATAACCATTTGTATTTATTTTGGTTGTCATTTCAAAATCCTTAGGGAACTTTTATTTTGCAAGGACCATTTTCCATGCAAACAGAGCTGGGGTTCATTTCCCCACATTATCCATGAATCATACATTTTTTATGATATCATATAACTCAGGCTCTGTAAGTTACTTTGGAACTTCGGCACAGACTAACTCATCAATTTTATCAGGCTCATTTGGTTTATCTTCTACACTCGACGTCAAAAAAATCCCACATCTCGAAAATTTCGTTTTGAGCGAATGTAGCTCATACATAACTCGTTGTACCTTAATAAGCTTAATATCAATTAAAAGAGCAATTAATGGCCTTTAAAATGAGCTATTGTTTGTTTTCGTAAAAAACAATCATCGTCAAAAAATTTGAGTGTTAAGTCAAAAGTCCCGAAATACGCATTTAGCGGGTGCCCCCATGGACGGGTATAAAAGAGGGGGTAAAAGTCATATAAGGGTCATTCGCTGCCCAGACGTCACTGAGGTCACACCTAAACAGCTACAGCAAGGAAAAAACCTTGAAAAAAGAATACCACGCTATAAGAAGCAGCACAAGTGAGGGATGTTGTTCCACTTCTCGATGACAGTATCATGAAGCTCCTCGAGAGTGGCAGGAGCAGGATCATGCGACCGCACCCGCCTTTTCAGCTGATCCCAAAGGTGTTCGATGGGATTCAAGTCAGGACTCCTTGCTGGCCCCTCCATAACGGTGATACAAGCAACGTGCAGGTAGTCCCGAACAATCAACGCGTATGGCTGTGGGCGTTGTAGTGCATAAACTGGAAGCCAAGTCCTATAAAATCAGCATAGGGGACCACATGGGGATCCAGGATCTCCGCTATGTAGCGTTGAGCAGTCAGGGATCCCTGGCCACGGCCACCTCCAGTCCAGGAAACGCATACAAGTTCGGTCTTCCTGTCGACGGAAATGCCTCCCCAGAACATAATGGATCCACCCCGTAGCCGACGGTTTCTACGGTTCTGGCTTCTGTGTGCCCTGTCTCCTGTACACCCTCCTGTGCCCATCGTTGGTGTCAAGGCGCACCCTTGTCTTGTCAGAAAAGAGGAAATTCTTCCATTGGGCGAATGTCCAATTCTCGTGACGAGTGCGAAATCCTCTTCTGGCAATCCGGTGCTGTGCATTCAATTGGGGGCCGGTAGCAGATCTACGAGGCAGCAAATTCCTCTCTTGTAGTCTTTTTCTAATTGTGGAGACGCTCACCGACGATCTGCGAGCTGCTGGAAGCTGCTGCTGGAGCTCAACAACGTTGGAAAAACGATTCCGCAAAGATGTCGTCACAATGTAACGGTCGTCTGTACTGGAAGTTCAGCGTCGTCTCCCGGATCCTTGCCTCTTTATGTAGCCGCCAGTCTCCTCGAAACGCTGGAATACTCGTCGCACTCGAAAACGACTGATATTTAGACGCTGAGTGATTCCAGTAGCGCAATCACTTGAGCTGCTTCTTCTGGCGTGGTATCAATTTTCCAATTTATTTTTCATGCTGTAGCTGTTCAGGTGTGACCTCAGTGACGTCTGGATAGCGAATGACCCTTAATTGACTTTTACCTCCTCTTTTATACTTGTCCATGGGGGCGCAATTATAGTAACCCGCCAAACGCGTATTTCGGGACTTTGACTTAAAACTCAATTATTTTGGCGAGTATTGTTTATATGAAAACAAACAATAGCTCATTTTAAAGGTCATTAATTGCACTTTAAAATGATATTAAGCTTGTTAGGGTACAGTAAATTATGTATGAGCTATATTCGCTCAAAATGAAATTTTCGAGATGTACGTTTTTTTTTATACCGAGTGTGTGTAGTTCTAAAATCACTAACATGTGAGCATGAGGTAATCCTCTTTTTTGGAACTCAATTGTGTAGCAAAAAGCAAGAACTTTCCTTAATATATGCTTCTTTGGAATATCATCAATTAGTTCTCGAAGTTTTAGATTGAAAACTCTTGCAACTAAGTCAGGTCTATCAGAAGCAGTCTGCCCTGGTTGAAGATTGTTTTGATCTCAGGCCAGTTGACATTACATGTCATGGTGAGAAATTAATCAAGAGAACCAAATTGTCTAACTATTGCCATTGCGTCATGATTTCTCTCATGCATGTTTCTCGGAGACCCTTGGAAAGATGATGGCAGTATAATGGTACGTCCTATTGGCACATTATAATCGCCTGCGACTCCGTTCAAGTGGTCAGCCAGTCCGTGATATTCCTCAACTTTCAATTGAGTCTACTGAGATTTTATTAAGTTTAAGTTATTTACTGCTACTTGTAGATATGAATCTACAGTGCTCTGTTTGAATAATTTTCCTCCATGCAAAATTGGGTAAAATTTGCCATCTCTGATAGCTGTTTGCGATATTTTGTGTTGGGAGCATTGTCTCATTTCTTCGGCGCATATCAGTACCTTGTCTGTCATGGCCTTCCATCATTGGTTGCCAGCCAGGTTCGCTAAAAGGGAAGAAAGTGTATATGTCATTGGATCAAGATTTGGGCTAAGAATATTCAAGTTAATCAAAGGAGCCTCCTCATTTTGTGGATAAACTCTGAAATCTCGATGAAACGGAGGTACTCCATCTGAATTTGAAAAATCATTGTAATCTCGTTGACAGTTGGTAAGTTGTATCTCCTTCTATCGGCATTTCTGTCTCTATTGAAGTATATGCTCACGGTGGGACTCGGGACGTTGTTTTCTTTGAGCCTGTTCTGCTTCTTGTAGCTCAACCTTGCGTAATGTTTTAAATGCTGCAACAAATACGTTACACTCTCGGATGATGTTGTCCAAATTGTGTAAAATTTCAGGATTTAATGTTCCATTAGCAGGATTTCTTACTCTTACATCCGTAGCTTGGTTATGCAAATTGTCTGTCGTGACTGCCATTTGGATACATATGGGATGTTCTATGATAGATTTGACCATGAACTCTAAATGCATATGGCCCTCTACCATTAGGTTGCACAACTTTAGCTCCAATTGATGCAAACGACACTGAAGCATTATAGTTCCTTATATTTTCTTTAAAATGTAAGTAGTGAGGAACTTCAGGATTTGATAGAAGCGATCAAAGGTAAGGTCGAAATTCTCTTCTTAACGGAGGAATAACCTTCCTTATGTGGCAACAATTGTTGAACAACCCAACGGAAAGCTTTTCTTTTGGAAAATGCTTGGCTGGACATTTTGAACAAAGGACGTTCATTTCACCGCAAAAATGAGGAACAGTATCAGTATCAATGTAAGTATTATTGTTGACTTATTAATTAAAAACATGTCTTTGCGCTCCATCATATCTCATAGCATATCTGTTTATGTTCAGTCGGCCATTTCTCTACTGCACATTCTCATTTTGACGAAATAATATCACTCTCTCTCGTATATTTTAAAGTTTGAAAAGTTGTTCGTTTTCGCTCTCTTCATCGATTCTTTGTCGCATTCTCACTCGCATTTCTTCTCGTCTCTGAACTCTAGCTTCATCATTTTCTAATTCAAGTCTCCGCGGCGCATGTTGATGCAAATCTTTTGATCTTCGATTTCTTACTTCTTCACTTTCTCGTTCAACTCTGTCGTGTGCGTTGCCGCTGATCTTCTATTCTTTGAGCTCTCGATACATCACTCTGCTGCTTAATTCGTTGTTGCATTCTCAGTCGAATTTCTTCCCTTCTTCGATCTCATTCTTCAGCATTTTCAAGTTCAAGTCTTGGCTGTGCGCGTTTACGCAAATCTTCTATTCTTTGATTTCTAGCGGCCTCACATACTTATTAAATTCTTCGTTGTGTTCTTTGACGCTCGTATTCTCTTCTCTGAACTCTTTCTTCCTCAGTTTCTTGCTCTCGTTGAGATGACATTCTTTCACATGCTTAGCTTACGTATAGTCAATCCGTTTTTGAGTATAAGTAGCGTACAAGTGTCTTCGTTGCAGCCTAATTTCTCCTCTTTCATCCTGAGATTTCATCCCTAGCTCTTCTTTTGCGCTCTCTACCAAGTCTCGTTTTTCTTTTCTAAAGCGTTTCCATTTTTGGTTTGAAAATTTATGTACATTTAAGACAAACTTGTTTCTATGAATGTTTTTAACCGTTAAAACCTTTCATACATAAATGTAGTCAATTTCTATTATACCTAACAAAAAATATCCATCCTATGTTTCTTACGAAGTAGCAGGACCAGTGGAAATTCCACAGATAATGTAATCGTTAAGCAGGGCGGACTCGTGAAAAAATTCCGTCAATATTACCTAACCTATGCTAACCTAAGCTATCTTAACCTTTTCTAACCTAACCGAAACTATCCTAATAAAATGTCAACATATCAATGTATGTAAAGGCCATCTTTCCATGTTACACTAAGGAATCCGGAATCCATGACACCGCAAACTCCGACCTCCAATGTTTCTTACGAAGCGGACACCAAACAAATATATAAATAAAAATGTAAATAAACACACGTGTATTATTAAGTTAGATTATTATTCGCGGAAAATTTTTTACTTGATTCTTATCTTTCATGGAGGTGTTAGGAAAAAGAGCCAGCCTGTACAGTGATGGTGCCTGATTACAAAGTGTTTTTACTTGTCAGAAACTATTATATTTTACACTATCTCCAGTAGTTTTTTATTTCCACGTAAAAAATGTCATTTAAATATATCTGTTGAAGTTTTTGCACGTGCACATCATTTCCATTTTATTAGCTTTGTCCCATGGGAGATTAAAGTATGTTTACCCAAAACGACCTCAAACTTAAAGCAAATAAAACGCAATGCATAATTTTTGGACCAAAGAATGCGACCAGAAATTCACCAAAATTTGCACTAACATTTGGAGACGATAAAATCGCACCAGTAGATAAGGTAAAAAATCTTGGTGTTTGGTTTGACGCAACTATGACTTTCAAACCACACCTAGAAACAATAGGCAACGAAATTAGCGGAACAATAATGTTCTTTCATCGTATTAAGAACACACTTGACGAAAAATCTATGTTATTGGTGATTCAGCCGCTATTATTATCGCGTTTGGATTATTGCAGTCTTGTCTGGGGAGATATGCCTCAATATCTTCAAAAATAATTGCAAAAATGTATGAACTTCGCAGCCAAAGTAGTAAGCATAGGTTATTTCAAGAAACGCGATCATGCAACCCATCTCTTAAGAAAACTTGGTTGGACCCCAATACCAGACAGATTCATGATCCAAAAAGCTCGACAAGTGTTTTCATCTCTGCACCTTTCTCAGTAATGCAGACGTAAAATTTTTGCCATCCAACATCCCAACAAAAATCAAATCGGAGGAGTGATGTCTTTGCTAGTTACCGTTCAAATGACGTGGGACAAAAAGCTCTCTCACTTCTGGAGGCTCTTTTGTGGAATAAGCTTACCCAGCACAAAAAAACTCTAAAACTGTTGCAGAGTTCAAGAAAAATGTGTCACGTCATTTCGCATCTATGTCATAGAGAAAAACACACCGCAACATCGACCGATTGACTTAAAAATACTCATTGCTACATTGAGGTCATTTCAAACTCAGCGAAGTTGGAACGCCTATACTTATTCTAGCTGACTTTGTCCACCTCCCACTGCGAAAACATCACACTTAGCCTGTGTAATGTAGTTGATTATTCAACCATAATTAGGTTCATATGTAGTCTATGTATAGAAGTTTTGTAGCTATTTATTAATCATAAGTAATATCAATCCATCACCGTGTTTCTATGTTATCGCATGTATTCATGTCCGTATGTTATTAAAGAGAATATAGAATGGATGAGAAACCTAAAAGGTTATTTGTTGTTGCTCTCAAACTGTAGCTTGATTGTCCTGAAAATTGTTAGAAAATTAGAAATTATCTTTTTTTTACTTTCGTTGTGCCATTTCAATTTTATCTTAATTATTTCTGTCGATTATGATGAGCAACACTGCCGTCAGCTCAATGTAGCAGGACGAAGGTCGTTTTTATTATTACTGTTATTTTCTCATCTTTATTTTACATTTTATGTATATACATTTACCATCCGTTCGATGAACAAGCTCTGGAATTCATTTTTTTTGTGTGTATCTATTTACATGATACTAGATGCGAGTGTTGTTCTATGTTTTTTTTGTAAATTACTTTTGGCTAACGTTGTCTCACTACTTTGAAATCATTTACGACGGTGTTTCAGTCGGTTTCGGTTGAGCGTTTTCGTGTCTTTTCTTCTTTCGTTTTTCCCTTATAGTGAAGGACTTCCAAGGCTTTCTCGAAAAGTATTTGTAAAGTTTTCAGTCGTCATGCCATGCACGAAATATCCCAGAGAATATGTTTTGTTTCTTTCTTTCAATGATATAATTAACCCCCGACGAGGCTATTGTACTCCTCGTTTGGTTTATCAATTGAGGACCTTTATGTTACGAATATTTTTTAAATCCAATGTGTTGTAACATATTTCATTTCATATATCTACTTTTTTTTGAGGTATAGTAAGAGTTTTTTAATTTTTCCATCTTTCTCTGCGATCAGTTAGCATTGAACTCCAAATCAGAAATAATTCAAAATTTCAGTAAATAAATTAGCGTACTGGCCCAGTAGAGTTTCCTCTACGTCTACGTGCCAAAATTTGGTAGATATTTGCTACTCATAAGTGATATCGGGATATCACAGTGTCTCCTTTTCATCCCATATACCCATGTCCGTATGATGTTTAAATGAAAACCGAGAAAATGTGAAACCCGACATGTTTTTTATGGTTGTTGTTCTTAGACTGTAACTTGATTTTCCTTAAAATTCTTTTAGAAAGCTAGACTAGTTCATTTTTAAGTTTTTCGAAGTGTCTTTTTCAGGATTTTTCTTTCGATTGCTCTGAGCAATACAGCTGTCATTTTTA
>JACJUY010014680.1:0-17116 GCA_014220935.1 Platorchestia sp. MABIK | reverse complement strand
TAACCTAACCTAACCTAACCTAACCTAACCTAACCTAACCCAACCTAACCTAACCTAATCTAACCTAACTTGACTTAACCTAACCTAACCTAACCTGACCTGACCTAACCTAACCTAACCTAATCTACACCGCTCAACCGTCCTCTCGCCTGACCTCCCTTCGTGGCATGTCCTGAAGCTCGCTGCTACTTTAGAGGTTCGTGGACTATTTTTCACGACCAAAAACTTGCCATTCCGTGAGCTGGGTATTTTTGATGACGTTGTTTCCAAGCAATCTTTAATCTTTAAGCTTAAAGTTCTTCAGCATTTTTCTAGAATTGTCATAAACCGTACAACTATAACCTTACAACTCTTACTTTAACTGTCTAGACTCGAACTTTTCGAACATACATAATAACTAAACTATAACTGTTTAACTACGATATTTATATCACTATTTCTTCATTACCGTATCTATTATGATACGTATAACTTTAACTATTCCTTCCCGTATTAGTAAGACTTAACTATAACAATAACAACCAAAACCATTCAACTGATTTACTGATTTATGTACATTGTGCAAATGCCCCTTTATCCAAACTAGCCAATCTAAAACGGCTCTAACTCAACAGAGCACGGGTGCATCCCTTCTACTGACAGCATCGTCACTCCGCCAGTCCGGACGTCCTGCCAGTCTACACAAACTCCCGTTTTCAAGATTTATTCATTTTTTACCGCAAATTTAATGTTTCGTGCATTTCGTTTGGAACGTCGTTCCGACATTTCTCCCGAGAATAAATGGGTAATCTCTGCATTCATTTGATTTCCTTAATATTATTTCCTCAATATTTTTCTTCAGTATGGGATGAGGTGTAAGTTGCCAGGAGCCTCAATATTTTGCTTGAAGGAGACTTCAGACAATATAACATAACCTAACAAATGCTAGCTACAAATGCAGGAATGCTCATTTCTAAGCTCAGGGCTTATCTTCTTGCGCGCTACGATGAAATAATAATAAAAATATTACTTAGGCCTGAAACTGCTAGTGTTACATAACAATACGCGAGACTCGGTCGTGGTCGGACGTGCGGGAACAATGGTGCAGTAATCATTTAAAGTGCAAGCGAAGAACAACCAAATCAAGCATAAAAATCACACTTTCAGTGAATGTGTTTGCTGCTTAATTGAACTGCGAGAGAAAAGATAAGAACTGTTGTCATATTCTGCTTACATCATTGAAAATTATATGCAAAGCCGACAAAGCAGCGCTGGCAAGAAGTGTGAAAGGTTTTGCTTGCACCGGTCTCAAACATTAGACCTGTCTGAAGAGTCCTTGTTCCCTCAGTTTTACCTCAGCGAGCTCGTGTCAGGTTGATTGAAAAAAGCTACTGTAAAAGACACTCTGGCAACGCTCAGTGGTGCGTAGTATCATTAACTCAATATCATTGACTCAATGAAATCAACGAATGAGGCTTTCCAGAAACTGACATCTTGAACTCGGAGCACCACTGAGCGTAGCCATCCTTCATTAAGAAGACGTCCTTGTTCAAGGCCGACCTCTGCTCTCCCTGCTCCTCACCTCCCTCCCCCAGCATTAAAGGGCAACTCTATCTTCTCTCAGCTGAAAGCTTAAATACCTCGATGAACGGCTGGAATTTACCTCGCTCTTCATAAGATGCTTACCGAGCAGGCAAAAATTAACAAATTAGTATCATCGCTATATATACCAAAGCTACTTCGTTCACGGAATTCATTTGTAGCTTTGCACCAATAACCCTCAATGCAACCATACGAGACTCGCTTCGCAGCTCGGAAAGTGGCATCATCTAAACAAACGTTACCCTCCAAGACATCCCGAAAAAATGATTTTTGCAAAAAGCCAAAATATACATCCTTACAAAGCATAATGCCTGCAACTAGGAGACCTTCACCCTGGATCCTAGTGTCCAAACGACAGGAGACTCGCAAACAGTCACCAGTACTCCCATAAAAGGATGTGTGTCACCTTCCATAGCCAAATCAGTTAAGAACATGCAACAAAAATCACCTGATGAGGTAAAACATATCTGTCATACCTCCGCCAATCATTTGAGGGAGACATCCACCCTGAAATCGACGAGTCAAGGAAATGACTGTAACGTTCTTTGTATGGAATTTAAATCTATGTAAATTGGCATACATATGTCTCTAAAACTTTTCTCACTCTAGACATAATTTTGGAGACAATGGGGGAAAGGCGGGGGGGAAGTGCAAACTTTTCAAGAGGCGTCTTCTCAAAAAGTACTTATTGTAGAACAATGACTTAGGTGCCATTGGATGCGCAATAAATTGCTGCATTAAGAGTCGGAGGATTTTGTTAATTTCACAACATTTTAGCTATTTTCAAATTTTCATTTTTTTGAAGGCATCATTTTTTCCATAGATTTTTTATAAACAAAGAATTATTTTGAATTAAAAAATTCCTACGCCAGTAGATAGAGCAGCTCTTTGCGCATCTAATGATACCTAAATCATTGCTCTATAATAAAAACTCTCGGAGAAAATAGATTTTCAAAAATAACCTTGAACCCCCGCCTATTTTCATCCATTTCCTCCCATTATCTCCGTAATTATGGCAAAAATGGGGAAAAAATAGAGACAACCCTTGTTTATTTCTAGAAATACATATACTTGTCTATTTTCATAGATCTAGACTCTATAGAAAGAACGTTACAGTCATTTTGTAAAAATTACCTAATGTCTCCAAATATGTAATTACTTAGAAAAAAATTTCCTGTGTAACTCAGAAACCATCTTGAAAATCACAGTAATTCTCTGACTCTTAATGCAGCAATTTATTGCGCATCCAATGATACCTAAATCATTGCTCTACGATAAGTAGTTTTTGAGAAGATGTCTCTTGAAAAGTACTCGCCTTTCCCTACCCTTTTCTCCATTTTCTCCAAAATTGTGTCCAGAGTGGGAAAAAAATATAGAGACGACACCTATTTAATTCCAAAAATACATACGTAAGCCAATTTTCATTGATCTAGATCCAATACAACAAACGTTACAGCCATTTTCTTGATTTTGGGGAGACGTCTCACTTGAAGGTTCCAAGCAGTCAATCCTCAGCTGCAGCACGACGACCACCTGCGCCTCATTTCAACGACGCAACAGCGCGGCATCTCCCCAGCTCTGCGTCACCAACGAAGCCCAGAATAGTCCATCATCGACGGGGACACAAACGTCACTTTTATCAGTACGCGACAGAATAGAAACTGTAAGCTACCAGTTAGAACGTGTAATTTCAAGTTGTGTTGTTATTAATAATAAGGAATCCTGTTTAGGCATGTCAAGTGCGGTAAACTCTTCTCATTCTCCAGATGATATGTTTTATAATACTCGCGCGCAAACTGATACTGGCAGTAAAACTCCCTGCGAGGACAGATAAAAATTTTCAGTGCCGAGCAATAAAAAATACTGTTACTTCTTTTTAATGGATACTTGCACCCGCGTCAAATTACACGCTCGGAAAAAATTTACAAAGTTATTCATGATCTGTCTTTTACAGCAGCATTTTTAAATAAATTTTTGAAAAAACGTGTGCCTCCCAGCCCATCGTTTATTTTCTCCACTGTTTTTAACATTCAAATCATAACCGAGCCACTTTTTGGTTTAAATTCACATATAAGTTCTAAAGACCTTGCGCCTGTGGTACCTGCAAGTATTGTCAATAACCTTATGATGCTTTGCTGCTAGGTGACAATATCCTAAGCACAATCAGAAGGAAGGACATCGATCGCTCATGTTGGATCCAAAGTGTTCCCTCTGAGCGTATTGATGACTTTCTCCATACCATAAATCGCAGGCCTAGATTTAAAAACTATATAATACGTTTTCAGGGTCTCTGCCTCGCGCCCTCAGACCTGGCTCGAGTAAAAACTAATTGTAAGGAAATACGCACTTTCTCGTATTTATATTGCTAATGCTTGCAGTGCGCAAGAATTCTACAGAGCGCTGAATTTCTGCAAAAACTTGTGTTTAAACTTGACTCAACTTTAAACTTACACAGAAACTAACAATACTGACGCACTCAATGACTTCCAATGGCCCCGCACGCACGAAGAAAAGTTCCGTTTTCTAGAACAACTCGCAATGAAATCAACATTGTAAATCACCGTGCCACATTGTCCTCATTTCAACAAATGCCATGCAATAAGTGGAATTGTGGGGTGAATCGGAAACTCCACGAAATAAAACAAATATTATCACCTTAAACTTAGAAAAATAAAATCTGCCATTCACGCCAGTGCACATGGTAAAACAGACCCTTCAAAATTGAAAGCGCCATCAAGCAGAGCTTTGAGCAACTCACCTACCCACAGCGTGAGAAACTTGAATAAATCTGAGCCTTTCCCCAACTCGATCTCAGACCACTATAAAGTAAGTTCGAACAATAAATTTGCGCTGCTTTCAACAGACACAAATAGTGACTCTGACATGCCCTCCTTTTCAGTCTATCATCGACTTTCTGACACACACGCAGGAACAGGGGAAAGTCAAGCGAACAACGATATTCAGAACCATTAAAAAATAATCAAATAATTCGGAAGAATTCATGGCTCATCAAGGCGCTTTCCAGAAATCAAAATCCCGTGTGTAGTCACGTAGAGAATCACTGCGATGGTAAACGACCCCTGAAAAAATCTCGCATCTCTGCAGAGCTCCCAACGTCCGACCAAGCTGTTAGTGATACCGACAAATCAGCAGTGAACCCAATTTGTACTCGCGTTGCAAACACATTGGATGACTTGAAAACATCGCTCAAAATGGAGCCTACTTTCACTTTAGCTGACGGAAACTGTCTCCTCCGTGCAGTAACGACACAGCTTGCATCACAACAATTATAGAATTATCAGTGGAATTATCTATCTTTGGAAAAAGTCATCAAAACTGAGAGCTCTAGAAACACAGACCAATATGCAAAGTTCGTTGATAAGAACAGTGGCAATTTCGAACTACATATCGATAAATACATCAACAGAAAAGTCTTCGATCATGCAGTTGGGGACCTCATATCCCAAATACTTTCTAATGTGACGAGAAAACCAATTCACATATTTGATGAAAAAGAAAATGGGATTTGGAAGATAACAATCTACCCTACATCAAATGCTCTGATAAATTGTCCTCCACTCCTCCTATGAGCACACATCGCAGACAGGACCACTCCTACAACCTCTTAAAAATACGTAATGAAAATCATGCGGCTCCCGCCCCCATTTTGTGACTAAATAACATTGATGAAATTGAATTTTCACAACCAGTGAACGAAGCAATAATGACCAAGAGGCTAATACTCTATTAGACCTAGCAAATTTAATAGCACAAATAAACATCTGCCTATAGAGATCAAAAATATCAAAATATTGCACATAAATGCTCGCAGTTTCAACGATAAAATGGATGACATACGGGTAATGTTGATTATCAGCGATATCGATATTTTATGAGTATCTGAAACATGGTTCGACTCACGAGTCGAAAGTTCATGCTTCAGCATTACCTGCTATACATTATACCGTTATGACGAAGTCAATAATGAGAGAGGTAGCGGTTCATGCACTTTCATTAAATATATCTACTCAACATCCTTATTTCCAATAAGAGAAAAATGTGAAAAATGAAGAAATGGTTTGACTCAATGTTCAAGCAAATATACAGTAGTCTTTTATAATCGGGAGCCTTTACATACATGCGTCAGCAGCTCTACGTCCAACATTAGATTTCATTGAAAATTCGCTGTAATTAATCTCTGCAGCCAAAAAGTCTTTCTATGTTGGAGATTTCAACCTAACTCTGACCGATAAAAGCAATCAGCTAAGCAAAATACTGCACAGACTTAACCATTCACAAATGGTTCAAGAACCAACGCATATTACTAACACTTCTAAAACTCTTCTTGACCCAGCAATTATACACAATCCCAAAGCCATACTCAACACAGAAATTTTACCGTCCTGTTCTGATCACCATTCGGTAGACTGT
This sequence comes from Platorchestia sp. MABIK, assembly GCA_014220935.1. Classification (NCBI taxonomy): domain Eukaryota; kingdom Metazoa; phylum Arthropoda; class Malacostraca; order Amphipoda; family Talitridae; genus Platorchestia; species Platorchestia sp. MABIK. The sequence continues at coordinate 11,104 of JACJUY010014680.1, read as the reverse complement.
CTAATCAATATTGCGAAAGAGAAAAGTAAATTCTTTTACATAACATATCGCATGAAAAAGTACTACTCCCCTGAAATATTTCAAGAAAAGTCATTCGGTAGATGGAGCGTGTTTCAAGGATGGAAAACACCGATGATGTCAATTTACAAATTTCGCTTTTTAGTGAAAATTTCGTATCAGCCCTTAACGAATGCGCCACTTTCACTACGAGGAAAGTTAAGGCAACAATTTCTAAATGGATAACAGACGAGATAAAGAAGTTGAGCAAAACTAAAAGAAATTTGCAGCGTGAGTACAAACTGAACAAATCAGACAGTACGATGAGAAAGCTATACAAAGATCATGAGAAGATTCTATGAAGAAAATCTAGTGAAGTAAAAGGAGGCCACTTCCGTAAAGAACTGATGGAAGCAAAACAAAAGCCAACAAGAACGTGGGAAATCATTAGATAAGTTGCTCAGTGTAAAAAATCAGACTTCAGCAGCAATTTTGACAACCCTTCAAAAAAGGCGAATGACTTCTACACTTTCTTCTCAAAAGTTGGTGAAGAAGTTTTCAATGAAGTGTCTAGGCTCGTTTCAAACACACTAACAAGTGTAAATCTGAGCGTTGATTCATCCCCTAATACTAGAAGCAAGTGGAGACCAAGTCCGGTTAGCATTATGGAGATACGAAAAATTTTACACTCATTGAAAAATACTAAAGCGGTTGGACATGATGGCATTAGCCTTTGATGTGCAAAAGACAGCTTCCCTGTTAGAGCACCCCTGATTCGTTTGATAATAAATACATCAATTTTCACAAACAAGTTTCCCGATCAATGAAAACTTTCCATTATTAAGCCATAGCATAAATCTGGTGATATAGATAAAGCTTTAAACTACAGACCAATGAGTCCCTGCCAGTTGTGTCCAAAATGTTGGAAAAAGTAACAATAAAACAGCTTTCGTCTTACTTAGACGAGTCAAAACTACCTCACCGCAATCAACATGCTTACAGGAGAAACACAAGTACTCAAGACGCTCTGCTTAATATAACAGAAAAAAAACACAATAACGTGGACCAAAAAATTAAGTCTCCTACCATTGCTTGATCTCTCCTAAGCATTCGACAGTGTTGAGCATAAAAAGCCCCTACAAAAAATGTCGAACCTCAGACTAGACTAGTGGTTTGAAAGCTACCTACTAAGCCGCTCTCACGCAGTGTGCTTGGATAACAAAATGTCACCATTCATACTAAGTAACTTTAGCGTTCCTCACGATTCAATGTTCGGCCCGCTCCTGTTTTCTATTTTCATCAATGATTTCCCTACGATGCCAGCAAACACAAAAATCTTCATGTGTGCTGATCAGTGTTGGGCACGCAACTTTTCAAATGTTGCGGCGCAACCGCAACCGCAACACCACAAAAGAAGTTGCGACGCAACCGCAACAGCAACTTTGAAAAAACCAAAGTTGCGATCGCAACCGCAACTCGCAACCGCAACTTTTTAATTATCAAATATAATTTTAGTTAAATATTGTTCAATTTATTTTACGTTTATATTGCTATGTATAAAAATAATATTAAGATATTCATAATAGTGCATTGTTTTACTAAAAAAATTAATAGATCGAGTAAATGTGTGGACGATCTTTCAGTATCTTGATATTGAATGAGATATCAAGATACTGAAAGAAACGTTTCATTTGTAAATATAGCATGAACAATAAAGTGAATTCCATTTTCTAATAAAAATAAGGTTGAAAAGGTACCTAGCTAGTAGCTATATTTTCATAGAAGTTCCGTATGTATATTGCAAAAAATGGAAAAGAATGAAACGTTTCATTTGTAAATATAGCATGAACAATAAAATGAATTTCATTTTCTAATAATAATGTTGGAAAGGTACCTAGCGAGTAGCTATATTTTCGTAGGAGTTCCGCATATATAGTAAAAAAATTAGAAAACAGAAAAGTGCAGAAAATTTGTACAGCCTAAAAGACGAATAAAGAAAAAACATACATATACTCCTGTAATATGATATTCCTCTGCTTTTTGTTGTTCCTCTGTTAAGATTCAATACTGGTTCATGATCTCAATGTGACAAAGTCAATGTGCTGTAATGACGATCAACGTTGCCGCAGGAGAAAAGTCGTTCGACCGCAGCGCTCGATGGTATTGGCGTGTTAAGTTGGATGAACGAAGCGAAAAATTAATTTGAAGGTTATAATATGAGTTACATAAAATATACTTATATACTGTAAGCAAAGTGTATGTGTATCACTGTATCGCCTAATGCAAATAATAAACAGTTGCCAGACAGGTTGTACCCTGTACGCTTTAGTTTCCAACGAGAATGAAGCGCGTGTTCAACTTTATTCAAGTCATTTTAGAAATTAAATTGCCATCGTGATGTTGCGGTTGCGAGTTGCGGCCTGGCACGTCGAAAATTGTTGCGATCGCAACAGATTCGCAACTTTACAAAGATTGTTGCGGCGCAACCGCAACCGCAACAGAAAAAGTTGCGATCGCAATTTCGGCCGCAACTTGTTGCGGCGCAACTGCCCAACACTGGTGCTGATGATGTACAAATTGCCGTGAAAAGTTAAATGGCTTATTTGAAAAAACACAAGTCAACGCTGAATGCCTTTAAAGAACTTGAAATTGTGGTATGACCTAAATGGCCTCAAACTTAACGCAAGGAAAACCTAATGTTCTATTTTTGGATTAAAGATTGCAATCAGAAATTTACCAAAATTTACGTTGACATTTGGAGAAGATAAAATTGAACCCGTAGATAAGGTTAAAAATCTTGGTGATTGGTTTGACGAAAATATGACTTTCAAACCACATAAATAACAATGTGCAATAAAATTGAAGGAACCTTACTGTTCTTTCATCGCATAAAAAACACACTTGGCGAAAAATCTAGGTTATTGGCGATTCAGTCTATAGTAGTATCGCGTTTGGACTACTGCAGTCTGGTCTGGGGAGACACACCTCAATATCTTGAAAAAGAATTTCAAAAATGTTTGAACTTCGCAGCCAAAGTAGTACGAAAAGGTAATTTCAAGAAACGCGATCATGCAACCCTTTTTTTAAGAAAACTCGGTTGGACCCTAATGCCAGAGAGATTCATGATCCAAAAAGCTCGACAAGTGTTCTCATCTCTGTACCTCCCTCAGAGTAATGCAGATAACTAAATTTTTTTCCATCCAATATTCCAAACAAAAAACCAAACAATCGGAGGAATGATGTCTTTGTCAGTTACCGTTCATCTGATTTGGGACAAAAAGCTCTCTGTATTTCTGGAGCTCTTTTGTGGAATGAGCTTCGCCAGCACAGTAAAAACTCTAAAACTGTAAAAGAATTCAGGTAAAATGTGTCGCGTCATTTCGCATCTCTGTCATAGGGAAAAAACGGAATGCAAAACTTCGATGAAATTTCGAACTACACGATCGACTGCTTAAATATGCTCACTGCTACTTCGAAGCCAGCATTTCAAACTCGGCAAAGTCGGAATGCCTATACTTTTTCTCGCTGACTTTATCCACTTCCTACGATCCCCTCTGCGAAAACCTCACACTTAGCCTGCGTAGTGCAGTTGATTATGAAACAATAATTAGGTTCATATGTAGTCTATGTGTAGAAATGTTGTAGCTATATGTTACTCATAATAAATATCAGACTATCACCGCGTCTCTATTTTATCGCATGTACCCATGTCAGTATGTTGTTAAAGACAACACGGAGAGGATGAGAAACCTCTCGGCTGCTCGGTGGAGAAACTTTTGTGTTGTTGCTCTCAAACTGTAACTTGATTTTATTGATAATTCTGTTATTAGAAGTCATCTCTTTTTTATGTTCGCTGAGCCATTTTATTTCTATCTTAAATATTTCTTTCGACTATAATGAGCCACACAGCCGTCAGCTCAATGTAGCAGGACGAATGTCGTTTTTATCTTCATTATTATTTTCTCATCTTTATTTTCTACTGTCTGTATTTATATTTACCATCAGTACGAAAAACAAGCTAAGATGAAAAAGCTCTAAAATTCGTATTCGTGTGTGTGTCTGTTTACACGTTTCTAGATGTGTGCTCTGTTTTTCATCAATCCCTTTCGGTTAACCTTGTCTCACCACTTTGCAATCATTTACGACGGTGTTTCAGTCATTTTCGGGAGAGCGTTTTCGTGTCTTTTCTTCTTTAATTTTTCACGTTTAGTGAAGGACTTTCAAGGCATTCTCTAGTATTGTTTATAACTTACTGTGCATGAAATGTACCAGTGAATAAATTTTGTTTTGTTTCTCCCAATGGCATAATAAACTCCTGACAAGGCTACTGTACTCCTCGTATGGTTTTTTTATCAATTAAGGACCTTTATAATACCAAATTTTTTAAAATTAAATGTGTTGTAAAACATTTCATGTATAAACTTTTTTGGGGAGAAACCAGTTTTTTTGTTCTTTCTTTCTTTCTTCCTCTGAGCACAGTTAGCATTGAACTTCAATTCAGAAATAATTTTAAATAAAAGTGGATAAAATTAGCAAACCGGCCCACTGTTTAATTTACGTGTACGTGCCAAAATTTCAAAGATATTTGCTACTCATAAGTGATATCCGGCCATCACAGTATCTCCATTTTATTCCATGTACCCATGTCCGTGTGATGTTGAAGAGAATACCGAGAGGATGTGAAACCCGAGATGTTTTTCGTTGGTGCTCCTAGTCTGTAACTTGATTTCCCTTAAAATTCTTCTAGAAAATTAGAAATAGTTCGTTATTACGTTTTTCAACGTCTTTTTTCCTTATATTGATTTAGTTCTTCAAGTAATTTCTTTCGAAAACACTGAGCAGCACAGCTGTCATTTCGGTTAGCAGGAGGAAGATCATTTTTTCCATATTCATTTTCTGAACGAATGCACATGTATATGTGAGTGTGTGTGAGTACATATGTATCCACACACACACGCCTTTGTATATATACATGTGTGTATATGTGTATCTACGTATCCTTTTATGTATTTTTCTACTTTTTTCGTAAAAACCAAACCTCAAGGCCCATTGAATTTCGCTCAATGCTCTGCGTCCAGTTAACGCTCACCTATTTTTCAGAAATAACTCGATAGTTCAGTAAATATACTAATTGCACTTGCTAACTGTTCAAAAAATAGATTTATCACTACCCCAGAGGGCGTTTGTATGAATAGACCAAATGAAAAGTATAAAAAAGACAAATGGAATACCGCGCAATTTGAGCATATGATTCGTGGAAAATTATCTTTCTTTCCGAGCGATGAACAAGCTATGAATCTCATTCTGCTTGTATGTTTGTTTACATGTTTCTTGATGTGCGAGTTGTGCGATGTTTATTTTATAAATTACTTTTTGACCAACTTTTTCTCACTACTTAATAGTCATTTACGACGGTATTTCAGTCGGTTTCGGTAAAGCGTTTCTTGTCTTTTCTTATGTCGTTTCAATTAATAATTAATTAGTTCTCCGGTAACATTTAAGTTATTTATAAGTTGTCAGCCATCTCTTTTGCATAAACTATCCAAGAAATGATATTTTGATTGTTTCTCTCAACAGCATAATTTAGCCCCCTACAGCCAATTGTCCTCCGACTTTGTCAGTCTATTAATGCGTTGCGTATGGGTTGTGTATTAGTATGCCTCGATTGGATTATCAATAAATTAAGGTAATTTACATTAAGAAAGTTTTAAAATCCAATGCGATGCAGTGCTTTCATGTTTCAACTTTTTTCAAAATAAACGGGTTTTCTTTCTTTCTACAAATACAGGAGTGCTTGTTTTTACGCCCAGGGCTTATCTTCTGGCGCGATTCAATGAAATAATAATAAAATAAATCTTACTTAGACCTGAAATTGAAAGTGTTACATAACAAACGGACGCTACAATGCAGGATTGCTTTTTTCTATGCTCAAGGCTTATCTTCGGGCACTCTAAAATAAAATAATAATAACGATCCTATGTAAACCAGGTATTGCTAGTGTTAGCAGATGAAAGAAGTTAGGATTACGTATTTTTTGGTCCCAGGAAAGAATTTCTTCATAATCTGTTCAGCATATCGAACACACACATCATGCATTCCACCTTCGCTCGTTCTTCAATATTAATCATTATTTTTAAGTAATATGATGTTTTATTGCATGATGTGGTTCACATTATTTTGAAAACGTTTCCCGGGAGCCCTTCTTTTCTAAGCTTTATATTTTCGCTTGGCTTTCCATAGGGCAAAGTTCAATGACGGCGAGCAATGAGAATTGTTAAGACCTTGACGGACATACGAATGTTTCATGAAACTATATACTTATTGTGCTCGGCATGTTCAGGCGAGGCTTCTGTTCTAAAATAGCGGAATGAAAAACTATAGCTCCACAAAGGATTGGGATACCTTTATATGTCGAAACATTTTGTGTAGGATTTCTCTTAAAAGTCTTCACCCAATCTGCTGGATATTATCTACGGGAACTAATTTTTTATGCTTCGATAAAATGCAAGAGATTGATTGACTCGCACGGCTTTAGGAAATTGAAGTGAAATAGGTGGAACTGAATCAAGTGAACTGAAGTCAGTTTTCTTACAAAAAAAATTTGGAGGAATCTGACAAACTTTTCCTGAGTTTGAAATTTTATATTTAGAGCTTTTTAATTCCATACTGCATTCAGTCTCCCCTTGAACTTTAGTCTCCGAATACGTTTATTTTTTGACGTCCAATTAACATATTTTTTCAATGTCACAATAAGCGAACTGAAAGGACACATTTCAGCTAGCATGGAGTAAGGTCATATAATCCCAGTACTCAAATCTGGTATGCGGGCTGAGCTCATGTGTGAATGTAGGAGCTGACTGTCCTTTTAATCCATGAATATTTACAGAATTTCTAAGCATTAAGTCCTCGTGCCTAAAGTGAAATGTCCAACAGAACAGATTTTTATTTGGTATCTCCCGATTATACATTTATCCCTTGATTTGTCTACTTATCTACTTCTTATGGTATTTCTACCTCTCATGGCAGAGGTCTACTTCTTATGGCAAGTCGATAAATTTAGGATCTATGTATTGAAAAATGTCCTGGATTAAATTGATCGTGATATTTTTTGTGTATGATTTAATGTTTCGTAACTAAATTGTTTTTCCTCGGAAGTTCAGTCAAAACAGTGTGTTAAAAAATCCACGGATTTTGCATCCAACATTCAAGTATCTCAACGTCCTCCAGTTTTTGCATCTAAACTCGCATGTTTAGGGAGTAGGACTACACATTCATCAAATATTCGGTATATGAAGCAAACCTCACACATCATTACTGAAGAGAAGGCTGAGATTAAGTGACTTGGATAATTCAAGTCACTCAATTCTTAGCTTAAATTCGAAATTTATTCCTAGATTCATAATTCAGTTTTGAAACTCCAAATTCCGTGTTAAAATTCACAATGATGTTCTAAAATTCCTTATTCAGTCGCCTTTAAGCACTGCACGGCAAGCAAGACTGATTTTCACGGAGCACCGACGATAAATTCAACGTTTTAGAAGCCTTTGAGCTACAGAACATATATCATCCTCACCCATACACAAAAAACCGAGTTCCCATCCCACCGTCCCGGCCTGCGACGCCAGGGAAGCGCGAGAGAATTTGAAGCATCGGCTGATTTTCTGCGGACAGATTTTTATATGCTTCATGAATCACTTTCTGTCACTAGTCTGCTTCCTAAGAAGATTGCTTCCATGGCAGAGTTATGGTCGCTTTTGAGCCGCTGTTTGGCGGCACTTGGAGTCCCCACCTGCAACACGTGATGGTGGTTGCGGACAAAAAACTGAAATGTAGTACCTGCTTTTTGCCGGACGGGATGCGGAAGGAATGATGTTCGGAGGGATAAAAAACAAGAATGTAGGGTCTCTTTAAGCTGCACGGAATGCTGATGAACAATGTTGGGAGAGATAAACAGGAATGTAGCACGTGTTTATGCTGGACGGAATGAGAAAAAAGTATTCATGTTGAGATAGACAGGAATGAACGGTCTCTTTATGCTGGACGGAATGCTGAAGGAATAATATTGGGAGAGATAAACATGAATGTAGTACGTATTTGTGCTGGACGGAATGCGAAAAGAATATTCATGTGGAGAAAGACACGAATGTAGTACCTATTTATGCTGGACGGAATGCAGAAGAAATGCTAATTTAGGAGATTTCTGGATGAAAAAAAAGAAGTTCAAGGACAAAATCATTTAAAGAAGGTGGTGGATTGTCTTTTGAGTGAAATATAATAGGAATTTACTTGTTTCAGAATTTCTTCACTGCCCTGAGAGGAGAATATTGTTTTTTGGCCATGCCAAAATGTGCTTTAGAAGAATATTTATGGAAGAAGCATCATATCTATGACATCAAATTATAAGAAGCTAACAAACTATTTAGAACTGTATCACATTCGGTAAGAACTTCTAATCGTGAGAAAACTTCGAAAAATATACACCTGCCATCAATTACATAAAAACTCTACGGTGTTTACACCGAAGAGTTCAGTATCTAATCCCGCTTGATGTTCGCTGACCTTGCGTAAACACTTGTCTCATAGACAGCTTCTACAATGCAGCAGAGAAACTTTAAGCCTATGAAATAAGTGACTATTTTTGAAAGGTTCTTAGGTAAAATCATGGCATTCTATGTAGTAGAATGAATACGAGATTATCCAATCGTGTTACGCGAAGCATTGGAACACGTGGGCATCTTCATCCTCACTATCATCCATAACTCCGGTAGCAGTAACATTATATGAAACTATGTTCACAACCACAGTCAAGCTCTATAACTTATTCTTTTGATTATTATCTGTTTAATACTAAATAAAAAATGAATAATATCTATTTAATCATCAAATTATTTTTTATTTATTTATTAATAGATAATAATAATAGTGTGCAATCCATTCTTATATTTTTGCTGTGTTATAGAAAATATAAATCTTAAATGATATCATTCATCACAAAAAAGAAGGATACATACGCATTAAAATCGAAATATAGAAGAAACCTACACTGCCTATATTGTAGACCAGAGAATGTTCTCTACTTATAAACAAACAATACTTTTCCCAGTAAAAAAAATTATTTTTCACTGTTGTAAAAGGAAATTATTTACCGTTGAAAAAAGAACATTATTCATCTTTGAAAATTAGAATGAAATCTACAGCTGAAAAAATAATATCATTCCCAGTTGTAAAAAAATGTTTTTCACGGTTGTAAAAAAATGTTCACAGTAGAAGGAAGAACATAATTCACTTTTGAAAAAAGAACATTATTTACTGTGGAAAAAAGAATATTATTTACTGTTCAATAATAAGTGAAATAAAATGCTGATCGGAAAATATTATTTACATTTTACCCAAATTAACTGAGCAAATGAATTAAGAAATTAAACAAGTAACTAATTAGGTTTTCAGAATAAGTAAATAATTAGGTGACCAAATTTAGAAATTGATTGAGTGATGAAATTAAGCATTCACGTATTCGTGATTGAGTTATTATTTGCGTAACCAAATTAAGTGAATGAATATTTATCCAAATTTGGAAATCAGATGAGCAAATACGTTAGCTTATCGTATTATAAAATAAAAAATTAGTTACACAATCTAATCATTATGATGATAAGATCACAACGGCTCTGTTTTCTCATAACGCTGCCACAAAAAAAATCTTCAATAGATCCTAAGTTTAAAGAAAAATACATTTCTTTGAGCAAAAGTTATTCTTCAATGGAACACAAGCTAAAATTTTAAGCTCATCATCATTCTCTACCTCTTTTGAAGAGGAATTAAACTTTTAGTTTTAGAAAGGTGTTTAAAGTTCGAATGATGGCCGCTGAGACACCTCTGAATTATAGACGAAAGTGTTAGCCTTCGAATTTGGGCTATTCACACAGTATTTGTATATATTCTTATACTTTCAACTTAGAAGTTTGTATTTTTGCATTTGAAATTTTAAAACTAAAATTGATATTAAGAGTTTCTGAGCTTAAAAGTTTACATATAGAATAAATGCAATTTAGATCGTTGAATACAGAGAATTATAAATTAATAACCACAAAATTAAGAGTTCAAAATTTAGAGGCCCGCGTGGAGAACTCGACAATACAGACACGCAAACCTACGCATTGTGCATACATGAGCGTACATGCATGCGAGTACACATAGCAACGTACACACAAAACACTAATGGTACACAGGCAATTTCAGGGCCTGTAATTGCGATACGCGCAGCACACGAGACAGCTCCCCGCTAAATTCATCACTCCAGAGGCCCCTTAAGGCAGGAAGAGCCCGGCCATTTTTCCCCAGTTTGCCCGTTTTTCCCCAGTTAATCGTTCGCTTGGAAAATGGAGCTCGAGAAGTCCAAGCGACCGGGAAATTCCTCGAAAATAAATGGAGAATTCTGCAACGTGAAATTAGTTCTTTCAAGGTTATTATGGTGTGACCTATTTTTTTGTGAGGAGGTTGTTAGGGAATGAGTTATGGTCTTGGTGTTTCAGCTGAAAAGGCTATTACATGAAAGCTTATTATCTTGGTGTGTATCATTATTTTATTTAAAATGTACATTGTTTTGAAGATTATGTGAGCAATTATCTTTGTATTAGTTTAAGAACTGCACTTTCCGTGTCCAACTTTTTTTCGCCCGAACATCGATAGTCATAGCCGCTTAGATATAGCCTACGAATAATTATATACATGTACACATATATATTTAAAAATTACAAAAATTTTGCAATTCAAATTTGGCGTTAGATAATTTTTTGTCCCTCATTATTGTCGATGTTGCATCTTTTTTTTAAATTAGGTCTGCAATTCACTGATATTTTACGATTTTTTAGCTTTTTATCTATTTTTGCAAATAGCCGAGTCATTTCTGTTTTTTTTCTTATTTCTTTCTCTACAGTTTTTGTTAGTTTTATCTACAGTCGCTTTTTTAATCAGAATTAATTTTGATATGCCCCTCCCCTCATGCGAAGTGTCAAAGCTGCTTTTTCTTCAGGACCATCCTCTGTACCGTGACGCACATCTTGACACACCTCTGTACCGTGACGCACATCTTGACACACCTCTGTAC
>JACJUY010014675.1:0-17123 GCA_014220935.1 Platorchestia sp. MABIK | reverse complement strand
CAACTTGAGATGCAAAATACGTAAAATGAAGTATAATGCCTATGACTTTAGTTCCGTTCTTGGCACATACTAAGAGAGTGAAAAACCTTCAGCTTCTATCACGTCATAAATTCATTCGCGCCTTGAACTTGCACTACTTGGTGGTCCGTAGTGAGCTTTTCTGAGCAACCCAAGTTGAGAACATGAAACATTAATAATTTGACAATTTTCACCTGATCTTCCCTCATGTCATTCATTTCGTCGTATATGTACTGAGAGAACGAACTCAATGCTTTATTCTGAGGAGCACGACTAGGTAAACCTGAGAGGGTTTGGAGTGCAATTTCCATCACGTTGTCAAGTTGATCATTTTTGTTCCTCTTCCTTTTTGATATCCCCGAAGAGGAAGCAGAGGTGCTAGGAGAGGGTGATGGTCCAGGAGTGGGCACGGGGCTCTGTGTACTTACTAGCAAAGGGGTCTCCTGCGAGTATGAGTCCTCGTTGACAGTTTCATTGCTTGGCACAGTTACCACTTCATCAGGCTGTGGGAAAATACGATAAATATGTTCAAATGTACTGAATATTATAAGGGCTGATAAAATTCTGCGTGCAAACTCTACGATGCGGAATCAACAGCTGATTTTCTTTACGGTTTCTTTTCAGATGCCGACAACGCCTGACGAATGGAAGGCAGTAGCGAAAAAGTTTGAGAAGTGGGACTTTCCGCACTGTGTTGGAGCAGTGGATGGAAAGCACATCGCCATACGGCCACCTAAAGATAGTGGATCCTACGACTTCAATTATAAGGGTTCACATAGTATTGTTCTGATGGCTGTAGTGAACGCGAACTATGAGTTCATGTATGTGGATATCGGAACAAATGGGAGAATTTCTGATGGCGGCGTGTGGGCGAATTCTACTCTGTGTGCTCGCCTGCAAGCAGGGGAGATAGGCCTACCTCCAGCTGAGCAACTGAGTGGCAGCCACAGAATAATGCCATACGTCTTTGTTGGCGATGATGCTTTCCCACTCACGAGTCATTTCATGAAACCGTATCCCTTTAGAAATCAAAACAATGAAGAAAGAATTTTCTCGTACAGGCTTTCGAGGGCTCGCCGCGTTGTCGAAAATGCATTCGGCATATTGGCAAATAAGTTCCGCGTTTTGTTAAGCCCAATTCATTTGTCCCCAGCAAAGGTGGAGAAAATTGTTCTTGCTTGCACAGCCTTGCACAATTTCTTGCGCAGGGAACATGAATCAACTTATACACCAGTTGGTAGTTTGGATAATGAAAATATTGGAGAAGGAATCGTAACAGCCGCAACATGGCGTGATAATACGGGGGAACTATTGCCCTTAGAGAGAATGTGCAGAAATCCCCCAAATGAGGCGAAAGGCGTGAGAATGAAGTTCATGAACTATTTCAATCACGAAGGAGCTGTACCATGGCAAAATCGTATGTGTGGCATACACTAGGGATAAATTTATTCCCGTCCTTTAATACGAGAATTAAAGTGCTTCCTCCTTACGTTAAAATACATGAAAATACAAATGTGTTATTGCCTTCTCTACTGTCTATTTGTCTAAATTTGAAGAAAAAGGAAGAAAAAATGTATTTCAGGTAGAAATATTTATATTTAAAATAAAATTTCTATCATGTGCAAAATAAACTTATCTCACCGGAATCGATGTTATTCCATCCTCCGATGATGAAGCGCAGATAGATGAAGGTACGTCACCTCCCTAGATAACAAAGGAGAAAGAATGTACAATGTTTTTCTCATATATAATGATATCAACGACCTATGATTTTTCACAACTTATATGAATATTCTGAACAGTTAAATCGAACATCAATAACAATTTCGCGGCAAATACGATGTGAACTAATTGATGGAACTCAGCATAACTTGTGTAAATGGACGAAATTTTTATACAAGCATGAAACAGGAGACAGATGCAGAATGGGCACAATGAACACTTCCCTAGTACCGTTTGACAGGACATACTTTGGGCTGAAATTTCTCTTACACACAAATGCAAGCCTGTGATAAATAGTTACTTTTTTCGTACAAAAGTTTATATCTTTTATTAATGAAAATATGACCAGAGCTGAACATGCTCAAATTGTTGAAAATGATTGAACAAAATGTTTTGTGTACCTATGTTGTAATACAGAACTTAAAGCATACTCTACAACACTCAAGTTCTAAAGATATAATCATCTTTCTTTACATTATCAATAGAAATTAAATCTGCAACCATATAATACCTTAAGCGTTGACAAGATTGTAATTAGCTCACCTGTTATAAAATGATTTTAATACCAATAAACAAATCATGAAATTAAATACTTACGTGTTCGTGCTCAGTAGTTTCTACATCTAAATTTGAAGTTGAGGCTCGAATGGTGCATCCCTCGGCTAAAAAATGTAGGTCTTTGAAGCACCACAGCTTAGGATTGTAGACTTCTTCTGTCCCTACACCAGACTTCTTGGACGCCTTCACTGCAGCTATTTCTCTGTGGAACTGAGTTTTTAGGGTATGGATCTTTTTGATGATGTCTGCATTTTGCACGATACAGTTCACAGCAGCTAACTTTTCTCGCACGCTTTCACAACTTGCACTTCGTAAGTTCCTCATTTTATACTCCTNTGCTCTTCACATTCCAAAGGCAAGGATGCTTTTTCAAAACTTCGATCAAGTACGACGTACTACTCTTTGTCCACTCAAACGGTCTTGCTGCAATATCAGTCATCGCGGAGCGCGTCACCGAGACTACAACCTTGCTCAATGCCTGATACTATCACACTGACGGACTCGGTGCGGCGTGCATCTGCGACACCGATCGAGCAGAGCTGTACTTCACGCTCATGATGAAAAATGCTGCTCTCTAGCGATTAGAGAGCCCTCGGCAACCCGTCGAAGCGGCATTAACTGCTAGAAGTTGCCCGGTCTGGCCCGGGCTTAATGAATTGTACATCAATGCATGTAAAGTTACCTTCATTCATTGCTAATTGTTGCAGGTTTATGATGAAATGTTTACGTAGATTATTAATGTGTGATACTAATTTCCATTTGCACTTCAAAATGTCGGTATATCCACTGAATAACCAATGATCTGAATCTCATATCTGGTAATTTAAAAAAATGATTTACTATATACAGACCCTCTTTCTTATTATGTAGATGCTGTACAGCAGAGCGTGCACAGTGAATCTTTAACAGTCAACTGGCATCAACCACTTCATAGCGTTGAGGCTTGTCACTGCAAGAGACCAAGGTAAGGGTGGCTTAGATTTAAATTAATATATACATTATTGTGTTTCATGTACTTGCAACTATATCGAACTTTAGGATATTTTTTATATCCCATTATATCGTTAACGTGATCTTATAAAGAAAAATGAGCATGATTTTTAGATTCGGTGCAAAAAATGGCCTAAAATCAGGCATTATCTGTAAAACCTTAAACATAGCGCACGCCAGTGTTTTCTGCATTTGATCTTTTTTTGGATTCATTTTCATGCGCAAATTTAATGCAAATAAGCCTAGAAATTCTAGTAAAATTTCTATACTCTTATATTGGCCCAGCAAACATCGCATACTGATTATTGATTTATTTTTTCGATCAGGCAACTACGACAGGACGATGAAAAAATGTTGAACGACAATGTCTACAACGGACAGAGAAGGTGCTACTTACTCTGCTGCATGGCTGTTCCACAAAAAATGATGTAAATCGTCTGAAACGTGAGTTCGATTGAATGTTTTACCTTATATACAAATGTACACGCAAACACATATATATACACACATGTACACATACATACAAATATATATATGTCTATCTGTATATGTGAATATGTATTTTGTATTTAGGTTTAGCTTTATCAAACATCATCTGGGGAACTAATCGTGAAGAAAATGCATCATTAGAGTTGAATTTATAACTTTAAATTTCAGTTTTTTCCTCGTCCGTATTACAGCGTTGTGATTTTTTTTCTAACAGGACGGCTGACCTGGCACACGGGCTGAATGAACTTCTAAATAAAATTAAAAAAACGAAGAAGTGAGTCTTGTAGATAGAAAGGCTGATTTATGACAACAATGAGCTGTTGAAACAACTAAAAACCAGGTCTGAGGATGAACTACCGTCCATCAAAACCACCGATACAGTAGCTGTTCATCCTGCCATAGTAGGTCCATTCTTATACGTAGCGCTGTGCATACATGGCTCATGCATGCTGGCAATCGAAATTTTTTATTTTTAAAGTGTCACAGTAATTCGACTACATATTAGAAAAATATAAATACTCTCAAATAAACTTTAATTATGTTTTTATTACTCTTATTATGATTAGTACGAAGGTACGCAATTTTAGGAACATAAGTTTTTCAAAATTAAATTTTATCTTTTTTAAAATATACTTGACATTTTTAAAATTAAACTTGATCTGTTTTACATTAAAATTGAAATTTTTTATGTTGAAGTTGACCTTTTTGAAATTAAACTTGAATTTTTAAATTGTAGTTGACCTTTCTTAAATTAAACCTGAGCTTTTTAAAAATGTTTATTTTTTTAAATTAAACTTGAGCTTTTTTAAAGTGACATTGACCTTTTCAAATTGAACTTCACCTTTTTAAATCGAACTTGAGCTTTTTTAAATTGAACTTGATTTTTTTTAAATTAGAGTTAAAAAAGTGTAGTATAGGCTTTTTTACATTTACTCATTTCAAATTTTCTTTTCGGAACTTTACAGATTAACGAGTTAAAGAAGTTGAGGCATGAATCCTTGACGCAAACAACCACCGCATTCGCGAAGTGTCTGATGAGCAAGAAATTAACTCTGAAATATTCCATGACGAGGAGCTTTTCAGCAAACGAAATCGGCTTTCGGGGAAACTCGCGCTTCCAACTGTTTTGAACGAAGTGTAATGCAAGGATTGCCTTTCTGTTACAGTTCATGGATAGCCTTTATTTGATTTAACTAATTAAATCAAATGTTTGAAGGACACTGTAAAAACATAAATACAGACATATGTAGATAAACAAATATTATATACGAATATGTGTCTGCGTGGGAGGAGATGTGTTCAAATGCTCTATATATACTTTATGCTTGCATAATTAAAAACCGAGAGTTTACTTGCAGTATCGGTTATCGCGTGGAAATCAAATATCACCCTATCGCTAATAAGCGGGAAAAGTTGAACTTGTTTGTTCATAAAAATAAATGCGTTTAAGTGTGCATGTGCGCATGTGTGTTTGAGCCAACGTTATTCGAATATTGTATAAGTAAGTAATACACATGGGTAGTTTGTTATATATGCTAATAACCATTTTGCGTTTTTCCACAGATGCTCTGCCTCATTTGCCTCAATGCGCGACCGCTTCTAGGAAGGAAGTACGAGTACATGTAGCATTTGGAAATGATCCTAAAGAATATATGTAGATTAAGGGTGCAGTATTTAAGTTCAGTAATACTCTTACTACATTGACGTTCTTTTATTCACCTTGTGTGCAAGGAATTAGCACAGAAATATCATAATTTTCCTGATTTGTTCTCTGTTGTTGCAGAACCATTTTAAAATTTCAGGTTTATTCAATGCTCCACACAATCGATTTAATCTGCCAAGAACTGCCAAAATACTGCATGAAAATGTAGGGCAGTTCTTGGCAGATAATTCGATTGTGTGGAGCCTTTTTTATTGAACGTTTGAGTCGTGGCCACTAGCGGCCTCCAGCAGTTCTAGGCAGATCTAAGCAGACGTTCTCGCGAGTGCCGCCGACAGCCTCGGCAGAGATAGTCTGCCCTAAAGCGGACGTAGCGACCGCAGCACAGCGCTGCGGCGCAACTAACCTCTGCCTAAAACGTCAAGATACTGCCAAAAACACTGCGCTGATTTTCAACTGGGTACATCTTCTCCTATACCTCCTCCTCTTTCTCCTAGAGAGGATTCAGACGTTTTAGGATCAGTTATTATTGTATTACCATTTAACATCAATGATCATGTAAAAATACACCAGTTATTGTTCGGTTCGTTTAACGTTGGAAATACAGGAGTTTTAATGAACTGCAAATACTTACTCATGAACTTTTAAAGCAAGGTCGATTAAGTACTGCTAAAGTGATAATGTTTGATGATATATTGTTTAAAAAATGAAATCTCAAAGCATTTTAATTAGTGAGAGAAAAAGTGACATTAGTACAAATTTTAGTCCATCAATAGATTATACAGAAATAAATTTCGCGAAATGGCACTGGTTGGGTTAGACATGTATCATTCTATTTCTAGCATTGATGAAAATAATTATAAATTTTACTTTGAATTAAATGGTGTTGAAAATGTAATTACACTTCCAACAGGTTATGAATAGAAAGCATAAACGAATTCATAATTCATTCAAAAAACATTAGCAGGTTTTGTTGAAATCAAGGCAAATACTAATACTCCGAAATGTGTCATAGTTTTCGATTCATCTGCGTTAAAAGCGTTTTTCAATAAAGAAAACTCGTTT
Organism: Platorchestia sp. MABIK; assembly: GCA_014220935.1. Classification (NCBI taxonomy): domain Eukaryota; kingdom Metazoa; phylum Arthropoda; class Malacostraca; order Amphipoda; family Talitridae; genus Platorchestia; species Platorchestia sp. MABIK. The sequence continues at coordinate 10,621 of JACJUY010014675.1, read as the reverse complement.
AATACAATGTAAGGATTCGCAGGAATTTTCTTAGAAAGTGTTGAAGAACATGAAAGTCTAAATATAGTTAACATAATGTATGTTAACGCAATACTCGTTCATTGTAGCGCAATTAATGGCTCATACCTCAACGGTTCTTTACATAATATTTTTTATTCCTTTTTCCCAAACGTCCCACCAGAATATAAAATTGTAGAAAATCCAAACAAACCAATTTTATCTACCGATATATCAACCTTTACTGCATGATTTGAGAATTTGGCTTTCTGATCAAAATGAACATACTTTAAATACTAGAGGTGAAGTAACTGTTCGATTACAACTAAGATGTAGAAATTAAGATAATTTGAGAAAGTCATCTTTAAATAATGAATTTTTGAGGTGAAATGAAAACATTAAAGTTGATGAGTCAATTAAAAAAACTGAAATGCATAACTATGAACCACAAATAGGGACTGATCTGAATCGTGAACATAACGATATCAAGATCATTCTCCAGAATCGAAATCACTTTGTATTCCGTAGAAACAGTTTTATTCATATAAAAGGAGCTTTGAAAAAAGAAGATGGAAGTGAATATAATTTCAATGACGAAAAATAACAATAATTAACAATGGATTAATGCATTTCTTCGATAGAGCTTTTAACAAAATTGGAGATGAAGAAATTGAAAGTTAAAGTTACCCTGGAATTACAACAATATTAAAAGGATTAGTTATCTTTCCGCGAAATTCCAAAGTAAACCTTGTTTTTTTCTGGAGCGTTGATACTAAGAAGAATGAAAAGAGCGAAAAATCGAACGAAGGATTTAGTGATCGAAATAACGACTTAAGATCAGCTAATGGGAAATTCCGCGCTGCTATCCCACTCGAACATGTGTTTGGATTTTGTGAAAATTATAAGAAGGTAATTTATGGAGTGAAACATGCTCTAACTTTGAGAAGAGGTGATAATCATTCTAATGCTATATTTAAAACGGTAGAGAAAGATGGAAACCAGCAAGATAAAGTAGTTGATGGTAGTACTACTATCACAAAACTAATTTGGAAAATGCCAGCTTACAAATTGTCTGATGAGTATAAAATCAAGCTATATCGTCAAAATAAGGAAAAAATGATATTTCCTATTCCTTATTTCAAAAGACAATTGTAACAAGCAATATTAAACTCTCAGCAGAAATACTTAGATTGGACCTTAACTCCAAATTCAGGAGATCAAAGACCTCGATATATAATTTTAGCATTCCAACTAAAAAAAGGTAATTCACAAGTTGTAAAGAATGGAATTTTCGATCATTGTAACTTGACGAATTCATGTGTTCAGCTGAGTAATGAACGATACCCTGATCACAATTTATAGATTGATTTCGATTCTAACAATTCTACTACAGCTCATAAGATGTTAATAGATTATGTATCTCATGAAAATTGTGCTATCGAATGCAGACACTTTAAATATTTGTATACCATCTATGTGTTTGATATCAGCAGACAAAATGAACGTATCAAAGAAACTACAATTGATATTAAAATTAAAGCAGAATTTAAAACTAATATTCCTGATGATACACATGCATCTGCACTGATTCTATCTGATAGAGTTATGTGATTACAATCTGACGGTGATAAAATGAATTTAATTACACTACTAAAAAATAATCCATATTCACATAATAATGTTTGAAAAATGATGTACTGCGCAAAGTTTAAGAAGAAAACTGATACTGATAATCCTCAATATTTAATTAAAAAGAATAATAAGGTACTGGTCAAAGGTATATGTATGACTTGTAAAAGGATTAAAACATCTTTTGTTTCTAAAGATACTGCGAAAAAAGGGGGTTTTATATTTACAACTCCAGCTGCTCTATTAGCAGGCTTTGGAGCTGCTGGCTCTTTAGCTGCAGGTGCTGCTGCAATAGCATCTGCAGTTAATAAGAAACAAGATGATGATAAACTATTGTCAGAAACTAAAAGGCACAATGAAGCAATTGAAAGTAAAAAAAATTTAGGTATAGATTTAGTTTGAAAAAAATTTGTGGAAGGGGTCTCTACATCAAACCACCAAAAAGTAATACCTGTCAAACCATTATGTAAACATGATTTGGAATACTACATAAATATAGGGTAACATAGGGCAATGAGCCCACTGCGGGTAATGGGCCCATAGCGGGTTTCTCGATAAGTATGACAGATATTTTCGCTTGCGCTCTAGCGTCGTTCAACCACTTCACTGGGACTCTGCGTTCTGATTGGCGTTGAGCTGGGAGGTTGTTCTGGTGAGTTATCTAGCGTTAACTGTTTTAGCCCAACTAGAAGTTTTTTACAGCAAAATAAAACTATTTATAGTCATTGTATATAAAGCTATTTAAAATACTGTGAATTATAATTTGAAAGTTTTGTTTATTAGGATAATTTTGACATTAAGTTGAGACCATTAGCTATTAAAATAAAATTTTGCCACAAGTTTAATTAATTAAAATGGTACCTAGTGGGGCAATGAGCCCAGGGTGCCCACGGGGTAAAGCGCCCATGGTGGGCTCATTGCCCCTCTGTGAAGTTTTGTGTATTTTCTAATTATATATGTCACCTTATCTTTTTTACAAATAAAACATGGTGTGCAATTATGAAAGGAGAATAAATGTGGTCAATTATTTTCGAATTGAAGACCATAATTTCTTGGAGGAAATTCAAAGTGGTAAATCACTGAACTTCACAAGTGCATAGTTCTAAATACCTAGAAAACGTTGCGAAGGCACCAAGACGGTTAGGTGAGACAACCTGGAGTCCCTCGTATAGGGAGGTACGGCACATCCCTCCCTGAAGATGCTGATGTAGTAATTGCTGAGTGCATTGAAGGAATGAAAAAAGAATGTTCGGACTAACATGCACAGATGCGAGGAGAATTATATTCAACGTTACTGATCGACAAGATATAAAACACCTATTTAACAAAGAAACCAAAATGGCTGGTAGTGATTGGATGAATAATCTTCTGAATCGACATAATTTAAGCATTCTTATTCCTTTATCAACTAGTTTGGGACGAGTTGTTGGCTTTAATAAGTCAAAAATCGATGAGTTTTTACGGTCTTGGCTGAAATCATGAGCAAGTAAAAATTCCCTGCGGGGTGTGCAGCCATTTGCAAATAGTCGGTAGAGAGAGAAATGGATCCATTGCATCCAAAATGGGCTCATCAAGACTGTACAGATGGTGATCAAAGGTATATGTGTCAAAACTGCGATTGTGAATAGGATCATTGATAAAATATAATCTTTATTGTTTTTTCATTGCACTAGCAATTGTATGAATTATAAGCTTTTCTCGGTATTAGTTGTTTTCCGCACTCTAATAGATTTTTTTTTCTAGTGAAGGATATATTTTTCTTTCAAGGAATTGTTTTTTCTAGTCATTAATAATTTGATGAATTAAACATTTTTGAATATACTTCGCGTATGTTGAACAGCCAAATGTTTTATTATTAAAATATAAGAAAAACACAATTAGGTTAAAGAGTCCGGAGGGTGGGCGCCTTGCCCCAACCCCATGGGCCCATTGCCCCAGGGTCGGGGCAATGAGCACATTTTGACACTTTTTAGAAAATGATTTTTAACGACAATTCGAATTAATCTACAGGCGTATAATTCATACCATATATTCCCCAATGGAGGTAGAATTTTTAAAAATTTAGAATGACCTAATATCAATGGTAACTTTCTCAAAAATTCACTTTGAAGAGGGGGGCGCGCTGCCCCATTTTACCCTATATTGAAAATTCTCAATGTTCGGGGCATTTACATCAGAGATACTCTACCTGAACACCCTCTAGAAACTGAATGCGGAATCCTAAATTTAGATACTGAAAAAGGATTAGGAACGCATTGGATTTGTTGGTATAAGATAGAAAATATATGCTATTACTTTGACAGTTATGGTTTAATTTACCCAATTGAATTTAAAGACTATCTAACAGAATGTTTTGATACTGTTTTCTCTACTTACAAATTACAGAAAATGGGTGATGCAATTCGTGGACATTTATTTCTAGAAATTTTAAAGCGTTCAGAAAATGAAAGCTTTCATGAAATTCTCTTAGATCTTTATAAAAGTTGAACTTTTTCAAGAAAAAAAAAACAAAATTAGTTTTTTCTCTATACAATGTCTTGTGGAAATATTTATTCAGCAAAGTTACTCTTTTTTCCTTCCTGTAGAGAAAATCATGAACATGAAATTTATGAAAATTCTTCTGAAGGACTTTTCCAAAATGCAGAGAAAATAAAAAGTTTACTTAAAAGATACAATTGATGCTCTCAAAAATGAAAGAACTGAGTTGGAATCAATTATAAAGGAGTATGATGAGAAATATGTGACTCTGAAAACTGATTCAAATATTCTGGTGTAAACTCAATTGTAAAATTCTTAAAGTCGTTAATTTTTGAATTATCTAAAAAGTTCGGTGCTCATGAACCGAAAATCATTTCAAATGATGAACGAGTATCAAGTATAGACTCAACTTTGTGAAGAAAATCGATTAAATTGATGCTAAATTTGAAAACATTGATTCAAACATTATCAACCTCGCAGACGGGAAAATTCCTGAGTGGTGACGATTTAAAGAGTCTAGAGTCAGGTATTGAAACTGTGTAGAATTGATGAACAGCTGTTAATTAAGGAGTCAGTATTGACTGATCAGAGAGGAGTTGAAGCTAAATTTTAAGTTGTGGACTTAAACATAACAAATTTGATTGATGTAAAAATTCCTGATATTCACGAAAATTTCAAGAATCGAGAGTTAGTTATAGAGAATCAAATGGAAGAATAACTGAAGACTTTAGAAACTAAAATTAATGATCAAACTGATTCAAAGAACAAATTAATAAGTAATAAAGTTTAAGAAAAAGAAATAAGTATAATTAATATTGTGAACAAAAAAAAATGGGCTCAATGATCAAATAGGAGAAAAGCTGAAGAATTTAGACTCAACACTGAACAGTTCTGTAGAAAAAAAAGTGAAAGCTCAGAGGCACGACTAACTGGATTAATCTGATAGAAACCTGATTGTTATGGAAAAAACTGTATCCTTAGCACCCTCATTTGTAGAAGTTGTCAATAAGCTAAAAATTTTAGAGTCACCCATAACCTCATCCAGCGAAGGAAAATTCAATGATCTTAACAAAATTATTATGGAATTGCAATGAAGAAAAATGGAAGAACTAGCTAAAACTTAAGCGATGTAGAAGTCTTTTCCAGGAGTTTTTGACAAACATTATTCCTAATCAGAATGAAATCAGTCAGTTCAAATTGTTACTTCAGAATGAAACTGATATAAATGCAAAATTAAACCAGGAAGGGGAGAGTTTGAGTGAACGTGTAAACAATTTGATTTCTATGAGAGTTCGAGAAAATTTAGATAATTGAAAATTCTATGTAAAAAAAATGATAGGCGTTAACATTTTTGGACAACAAGGAAAAAATCATTTATGTCTTCACAACCAAGAGCCCATGGAATAGGTTTTAAGTATTTTTTCATGAAGATCAAAATTTCGATTTATAAATTAGAAGACTTGCAAATATTTCTTTTCCAATCGTGGAATATGTCGACACGAGTAAAAAATTTGTTGACGAATATTAGAAAATTTGAGGCTTCATCTCAGAAAATATACAGAGGTAATCGAAAATTTTCTGAAAAAATTTTCAGGACAGAAGTGATTCGATCCAAGCATCTCTAGATGAGAAACCTTCAGGTTTTCAATAAAAACTCAGTGAAGTTATGAAAAATCTCGATGAACATAGTAGATTTTCTGAGGAAAAGATAGAGGTTATTCGGAAGGGCACCTTAGAACACATAGAACTATTGAAAAATGAAATTAAGATATTGGAAGAACATAAAATACATAATATAAAGTTAGATCATGCTAACCAGAAGAGAGTATTTAACGACATAAGTTCATACAGTATGTTGAAACGTTTAGAGATAATCTTCATCAACAAGATAGAGAAACGATTTTAAATGCGGAAGAAATAGAAAATTTGAAAAAGTTATCGCAGAAATTGGTGAATGATAATGCTGAATGATAATGGTGAATGATTCAATACAGATTAATAACTTAAGGGAATACTTTAAGACGAGAAACCGTTGAGCCGTTGAACTAAAAAAACCTGGTTTTCTAAAAGCAGAACTTAAAAATATTTGTTTTAAAAATGAGACCTAATGCTCAATATGAAATACTAGACATGGAAAAGATCACAAATTCATCCGCTCTAATGTTAATACGGTTTGGTATTGGGAAATCTCTCCATATCGTCGAACATAAAAAAATACCAAAAAATATTGCAAAATATAATATTTACAATGGGAAGCTAACCTTTGGAAAACGAAGTCGATTTTCCAGGTATCATTCACTTAGACAACCATTTAAAAATTGATCTTGGAAAAATTTGTCATATAAAATGAACTGTTTTACAAATGTTCAACGAGATTTTCTTAACTAGGAATATTAACCAGCTGTTCATCGATAATGAGCAAAATCGAGAACTTGTTAAGGGCACGGTTCGGGTCAACTTTCGGATAGTAGTAGGTTGTCAGTTCATAAACTCATCTTATAGAGAATTTCCTTGCACATCTAACGTTTTAATTGGCTCTCAGGTACGTCCATTGGCTCATCTCCTAGACAGTTTAGAAGACGCGCACTAGCGTGACCTTGGCGCGGGCGCTAATGGATGGGTGACCTCCTCCTTCCCCTTATTACTAGTCAGTTTCAAGTGTTCCTCTAAAGGAATAGCAAGAGAGTTCATTCATGGCCTTGCCTGAAATGCTTTTGTATTCAAACGAAACGTTCTGTGACTCAGGGATAAATTATGATGATGATGTAAATGTGTTTTTGTTTTGAGTCCGGCTCCTGAGTCATTAGCTAATTAGCTTGCTGTATAAACATATTATCACCTCCCGGAGTTTTGAAGCTACAGGAATGGCAAATATATCAATCGAAAGGGGATCAAAAAGAGTTACAAAGCAATAAAATAGATTTAAAGAAAAATAAGTGTGTAATGAATGAAAAAAATTCTAAATGAACGCTGTTCTGAAACTTCCACTTATTGACTTTTGATATGGATCCTTCCATGCAGATTTGACAGTACATTAATTGCTGATATATCAATCTATAGAACTCAAAAAGAGCTACGAAAGCAGTGGATTTTATTTCAAAAGAAGACTCAGCTCCAAAATTATGAAAGAAAGAGGAAACGAATTTCAGAAAAAGGGCTCTCCTGAAAACTAACTTTTTTCACTTTTGAAGTGATTCTTCTCACACTGTTTTCAGGTACAGAGATGGTAAGCATATTAATCACTAGCAGTTGAAGATATCTACTGATCTGGTTTTAAAGTTTTTTCAATTCTAATTCATGTTGAAAATTATAAGCAAAATAATTTGAAAAACTGAAAAAAGTGGTCGGTATTTTGGGAAAAAAAATTTAAAATTTTAAAAATCATATTATCGAAAATATTTTAAACCGGATCTCCTTGTTATTTGTTTTTTCTTTTAATTTTATTAGAAATTATTTTTCTCGATTGTATGATAGAACCCTTACTTTTTATTTATTTATAGAAATAATTCCGCAAAATGATAATATATTTTTTGCTATTTAAGTTAGTTTCTAAGAAATGGATCTTGAGGGTTTAAAGATCGTCCTTAAAAATTCTCTAGAAGGCTTAAACTGTCCTCGGAAGCTCTTTTCACTTACCACTGGAAGGTCCCTTGAAGGATTTTTCAATGCATCACAACAAAAGGTAAAGTGTTTTACGTATAGGTTCACTTAAGCATTCTCCGTGCCTTACTGAAAAATGTGTGCACACACAATATATAGAGCATTATAGAAGCACCGTATCTTATAATATCCCGAATATTTTTATTGCTTCTACGAAATTTTTTTTATTCATATGTCATGTGATAATGTGGGCTAAATGTCCATTATTCTGTTTTATTTTTTTCTTTCAAATATTTAAACCATTAAGCTTGAACAATATTTTTTGAAGAACTGAGAGCACAGTGAAGTTTTTTCAAGAATTTACACAAATAATATTAAACCTCGCAAGTAAATTTGAGTTCAAAACTTAGATGGCATACCTACTGTATACAAAGTGAGTTACAGTTCAAGCGATTTAATTCTACCTCTACTCTTGGAACGAAATTCTGGTTCACTTTCCAATAAAGTGGTAAAATTTTACTTTATGAATCGTTGCAGCCAGGTAAATATTTGAACATCGTAAGATCAGCCTTATCTCCACAGCGCATGGTGTTAGACTCTTCGAACTTCTAGCTATTGTACATTTACATTAGACTATAACTACGGTTGACATTTTGTCATTTTCTTTTCAGTTCTGTATGCTAGCTTCAGCGAATCAAAAGTAATGGGGATTTTTTTAAAAAGAGCACATTCTATTTCTCTGATGAATAAACGTTTTTCATTTATCCACGAATTGGAACACTGATATTCGACTCATATCGTAATATAGAAATATATGGTTTAAAATTATCTGATTTGTAGGTGAACGAAAAAAAGGATATCACTAACCAGTCAAAATCCTCTTAAACATTTCATTCCAACTCCAAACAACCACTGTCACAAATGTGAGCATAAACGTCAATTAGTTTAGCTTTAAAATTGGTGCACGAGACGAACAGGTTTCACGATCCTGGATTTTTTTGTGAAACTCTTTGTTCATCCGTTTCGTGCCTGTTTTGCGTGAGTTAAAGCCAGATATTCATGTCTCAGTAACTCTAGTATACTATATCACTTCATGAAATACGAGTTCAGCCGCATTTAAAATGCTGGTGCAGTAATATTACACACGAAAATTTCACCGAGTGTTAACAATAAATTTTTTGAAGCACCAGCAGAGAGGAAAACGCACCAGTTTTGGCGGCCAGAATGTTTCTATAAAAACATCAAGTTTTAGGTACTGAAGATGAGTGATGAGGACACTCAGAAGCTTTACTTATAATAAAGCTTTTATGAAGAAAAGATGTCTTAACTGGTATTGTTGGGAACATATTTGAGCGTTTGGGGGTTACGTTACGAGGAGACTTGTAGAAACAAATTTCTATCTTAAGTCTTAATTACAAACAGCCGTGATCACTACAATGGTCTCACGCGAATAGCCATTGTAAGTATATATGAGACTATGTTACTATGTAGGTCAAAGCTAATACTTCAATGCTGTTTTGATTTGCTTCGTGCATCATATAGTGCACGCAGAGAAGTGCACTAGAGGTGGTATACAATTTTTTATACTTTTGTCTAAGGGCGTAGCCCATTTGCACTTACATTTAAAATAATATAGTTCAACATGATAAAATCTTCAAATGTAACCCAGTCTAACTTTTTTGCCGCCTGCGTACATGTTTTTCTCTGCCCAAGTAATTAAATCGCTTGGACGGCGAAAAACTTGCATGCTCTGGCGAAAAAGTTAGACTGGGATTCTGATACAAGGAAGAATAGATATGTTCATTAGCGTAATGGAAGAACCTAGTCAACAAACAACTTACTTCGCTAATTCGAAAGGTTTCCGTCTCACCAAGATGTCAACTTGATCGACGGCTATTAAAAGTACAATACTAATGTTTTGCATTGTAGAGAATGTTTTTATGTCTACAATAGATGTAAAATCGGAATTATTTCGGTTTCCTCGTATGCAAAACGAGAAATCTATCAAGTATTTTCAATCTCATGTAGAATAAAGGATGCTTTATTCCAATCAATCAAGCCTCATACATATCATCTTGTACATTGGTTTTTCAAATGCCTTATAACTAACACCAGCACGCAATGACGGTTACCCCCGGTCAAGCCGGTACCCGTTTCAGACACCTGGGTAGAGTGAATAATAATTATTGTGCTTGAGTTCTCTCTTTACCCAACAAGGAGAAATCACCGCGCAGCGCCGGTATTCGAATTGCCGACATCTTCTCGGAAGGGTGCGTTCTTAGGCCGCCGTCACACGAAGACCAAATGGTAACGTTTCGTCATAATCGTCTACAGTCAACGGTATCATTCGGTTTGTCTAGAATCACAATACAGTTAGATTTCAGGCTTAGTTTGAAACCAGTTTGGTCATACCATAATTTCAGAACTTGAAATCATGGGATGACCAAACTGGTCCCAAACTAAGACTGAAATCTGACGGTTTCGTCGCGCTGGACAGACCGAGTGATACCGCTGACTGTAGATGATTTTGACGAATCGTTACCATTTGGTCTCCAGTGACGGCGGCCTTAACCACTCGGCCACGGTGAATAGAATAATTGCAATAAATAATACGACGAATGTTATTATGTACGGATAATAGTCAATGAAGAAATAACTGCGGCTTCATTTTGTAACTGATCATTAGGTGGGGCAACAAAAGCATTATTTCTTCATGTCGAGCGGGCTAAAATTTCTCGACCAAAGTCGCACGTACTGAACTGGATGCGGTAAGCTTTGTTATTGTCAAGCCGAAGTAAAGAATCTTCTTGGGTTGTGGCTTTCACTGCTAGTCTTCGAGAATCGAAGTAATTGTGGTGTTCTCCCCCAGGCTGCAACACGCTTCGGGCAGACTTTGAGATATCTTTTTCGTGACAGG